>APFE031239831.1:242571-435979 GCA_000404065.3 Pinus taeda | reverse complement strand
TAAATGTGTCCTCCAATGTGTGACAGTGGGGGTGCGACAAGGACGGTGGCCGACGGTGACAAATTACTGCGTAACAGCCCCTAATCAGGGGTACGCAGGTGATTAACGGTGAAAGTGCATGGGTACGCAGAGAAGTAGAAGGATAAGTGCGTGGGTACGCAGAGCAGAAGAAGGCGCAGTGCATGAGTACGCAGCGCGACAGAGGTTCAGGTGCGTCGGCACAGGGAAAGTACGCAACGCTTCAGAAGCCGCAGGTGCGTAGGTACACGGTGCGATAGCATCTGTGGGTGCGTGGCTACATTAGCAGTACGCGGCACGATAGTATCTGTGGGTGCGTGTCTGCAGTAACAATACGCAGCGTGATTGAAGAAACAGTGCGTGGGTACGCGGTATGGCAGAAGGGTCTCTGCGGGTATACGCAGGGAAGCAGAAGGAGAAGTGCGTACGCACGCAGACCAGAGAAAGAAAAAGTGTGTATCTGTCTTAAGATATTTTGTTGGCTGAATTCTTTCTGTTGATAAGGTGTTCTGGGTTTAGTTTACTGTTACTGTTGATCTGGTTACTGCAGTTGACTGGGTGATTTACTTAAACTTGATGATCTCTTGATGTTTATGGATCCAGTTTGAAAATTTATGAAAAGTGGTCCTTGAGAGAAAAGAAGTAGGGGGTTGTAGCTCCCTTCCAGGAGAGACTGGAAAACGAGAGAGAGTTGTAGCTCTCTGCAGGTTGCAGCCTGCATACTGGTAAAGGACTGCACCAGTACAAAACCTTTGTAAAAGAAGTTTCTAATTTGAAAGAAGATAGAGACATATTGCAGCAGGTGGTTTTCACCCACATTGGGTTTCCACCTCATCTGGTGTTCTTTGTGTGACTATCTGTTTTCTTTGTTCATGCTCATTATTTTATGGTACTGACATGCAAAAATAATTCAAAGTGTAATTAAGGAAGATTTATTAAAAGAACTTGATAATACTGATTCACCCCCCCTCTCAGTATTATTTCCAACACATTGATGAGAGTAAGAGTCCCCTACAAACCCCTCTGCTGCTGAACGACATTGTTTTCAACGCATCAAACTTGGCATGAGTGCCACTACTGAAACTTGAAGACTGGGACTTGGTTGATCACGAGAAGTTCCCACACTTGGCGACCGAGCAACTAATGTGCTACATCATTGATATGAGTACGGGAATGACCACATTGGAGCCACGAAGGTGGCTCAAGGGAGTAGAAAAGGCAGGATTGCTCAACCTGCTATGGGTGCCACACTATAATTGCACCCCGATAACAATTTTGGTCATCAAGAAACTGTTGTGCTTGGTGCATGATGGGTGTCTATGGCTGGAGGAGCCGATACCCATCACATATAGGTTGATTCACTGGATAACACGATTTCCATATACAAGAGAGAATCCGGCAATGATCTTTGGCGGAAAAGGTGACAAGCAGGCTCTTGCATAATCGATGAAAGAAAAATTTAAACTGGTGAAGAAGAAACGTGGATATGCTATATCCAGCATCTGAGACCTCACTGTGAAGGTAGCCACACAGATCTTAGCGAGGAAGATGATAAGGAAGTGTCAAGTCGATGAGGTGTCGGCACCTATCATCGCGCTAGCAGCACAATGCGCTGAAGGAATCCAGTTCAACTGGTAGGACTACCTTCGTGGAGAGTTCTTGGCGAACTGCCGCGAATCACAAGAGCTCAGCAAGACATTCCACTACGCGTGCCTCTTGCTGTCAATTGTGTTGGTAGCATGGGAGCTACCAGAGGATAGCCAATTCCATTCAGTCGCGCTAGACATCCCTAAAGCAGCGAAGTACGCTTCATTGTGGGCAACCAAGGACGCGCAACGAGTCAAGGACAACAAGATCTTTTGGATCTTAACGGAGATGAATATCCAGATGACCATTAATCACAAGCCATGATTTTTGCCCAAGGTGTACATCAACCTGCAGAGCTACGCCACATTTAAAGCATACTTCCATCGAGTATCCATTAGGGCGCGGAAGGACCCTGCGCAGAAATGGTACGACTTGTTGTATCTAGCAATGGATGATGCCATTGATGCAGTGCTTGATCAATGGCTGGCAGAGTGGTGCTCTACAACAGATTTGGCGGTGGGCGGAAGCAACTCCGCCGCGCAGAAGAAAAAGGAGGAGGCCAAGCTTAAGATGACACAGCTGGCCAAAAAGAGGAAAAAGGAGGTTGTTGATAAGGCTCAGGCAAAGCGCGAGGCTGCGCAGCAGATAGAGAAGTAGACAGTTGGGATATAGCGATGCTCTGATAAAGGCGCGAGGTCGCCTTCACCTGAGATCAAGGAGGAGATAGATGAGCAGCATGGCATGGACCCTCAGGAGACGTTCGCCCGCACGTGAAGGCCTCCAGTGCAATAGTGTTGCCTGATGGAGCACTGACCACAGAGAATGAGGCTGACAGGCCCATTATCAGTGCCCTAAAAGGAGTAGGGCCGCGAGAATCACTCCACCTCTTGCAGGATGGAGTAATTGAAAAATTGAGGGCCTGTGAGCATGCGACCTCCAAGTGATCAGTGAACAACGGATCAAGAATGTGCGGATGGCCGTACAGATAATTGTTACCATCACCGCTGAGACCGAGGCAACCAATCAGAGCAAGTGGATTATGCAGGTCATTGAGGAGGCAAGTCGAATGGTCCTAGAGTTGGTCATTTTGGAGGAGGAGACAGTCAAGGTACGCATCCACAAGTTGGCCACAGGGGTATGCGACACTCGGATTGAGATGGTGCAAGTTCATTTGGAGTTGAACCTGTAAATTATAGAGTTACAGTTGAGGGCCCAACCTTGAACTCCACCAGAAGTAAAGGAACAGCAAGCGACCATTGTCACAGAAGCAGTAGCGACGGTGGACAGTGCAGTAGCAGACTATACACAATTGTTTGAACAATCATTTGAGGTCCTGACCAGCTTGTAAGAGGACCCCAATGTACAGATGCTAGAGATAGAAGTGCGTGAGTTACAACAGTGCTATGATGAGGTTAAGGGCATAGTGTGAACTGTCACACTAACATGGAGACTAGCCAAGATGCAGGAGGCCAAGCAACTGAAGGAACAGGTGGACGCAACGCTGGAAAAGGAAGAAGTGCTCAAGGCGAGACTAAAGCCCTGGTTGGATGAGGCTTACGCAGTGACAAGAAATATCGAAGGTAAGCTTGCAACTCTGCAGGCAATGCAGCAAAAGCGTAAGGCTGATAGCCAAGGAGCAGTGACCGAGTAGACAGTGGAAGACGTGAAGCAGGCGGTTATTCAGTGCACGACTGAGGTTGCGGTCATATGGGTCGAGCTGAAAGGGCTTTGCGCAAATATATCCACACCTACCAAGTGACTCAAGGGCAAGTCGTGATGTTTGTGTTGGGGGCTTGTTGGGAACTGGATCCCCCAAAGGATAGTTTTGGGTCTAAAATCCCTTGTTTTGGTCAAATTTTGCACTAAACTTGTAAAGACTCCGCATTTTGTGGTCGCGGAGCGCGTGGGTGTTATAAGTCATAAAGAATCATCCACCCTTATTTTTGTAAAGTAAAGTCAGTTGTAAGAGATCTACCCATGGTCCGTGGACCATGGGATTGTATAAAAGGAGCCAAGCTCTAAGTAGTTTTGGAGAGACACAAGATAAGAGAGTCATAGCTCTGAAGTAAAAAGTCTAAGTTTCGGGTCATAGTATAGGTAGAGGCTCTGCAGTTGAGTGCGTAAAGGCCTTGGGTAGAAGTCTGCAGCTAAGTCCACGGACCCCTGTAGCTGTGTGCATAGGGTAGATAGAGTCTGTAATCACTTGGAAGATATCAATAAAGAGAAGTATTCTGCAATTTCTGTGTCTTTGTTTCGATTAATGCATCTGATCATTTATGTATGAATTTCCTTTATAATGCTTATGTGATGTGCGACTGTGTATGATTATGTTGGATAACTGAACGCATATAAGAATATCTGTTTATGCAGTGCTAACTGTGAGTATATAATAAGATAAGTAAGACACTTAGACTAGTTTAGAAGTCTGCACGGTACGCTGCCTTAGTAGGAAATATTGTCTAGATCGAGGGTTAGGGCTATGTGAAGGTCAGCCGTACCCTTTCACGGAGGTGTTAAAGGACGGAATAGAGGGCTCATCTAGCAAGCCCTAGAGTGAAATAACCTGCACGAAGGCAGGAATAAAGGGAATAAAACAACATCATGACCATCTCAGGGTGTGGAAACTTGGTTCCAACATCCCCCCATACTGCTTCGAGTGAGACTTCGGTCTGCGCTCTGCGGGCTGATGCCGAAAGGGCTAGTAGTGTAGGGATTTTTTTGGCTAATTAATGTTGAACCTGGGTCAGGCCCCCTCAGGCCAGCACTAACTCAATAGAAAAGTCTACCTCCCTATGAGGTGGCAACTCTGAAATGTCCTCAAGAAATACATCCTGAAATTGCTACAAAACTCAGTACCTTCTCAACACATCAACACCATCAACCTCCTTACCCTTCTCACTAGAAATGTGTACTACAAACATCACACAACCTTTTCTGCAACTACACTTCGCCTGCACAGCGGTAACCATCCTCACTAATGTAGGCTTCTTCTTTCCCTGCAAGGTCCTATTTTCCCTAATATCATCCACACATTTAATGGCCTTGTCTAAGAAATCCACTTTGGTTCTGTGAATTTATAGCCAATCCATACCCAAAAGCGTACTATATGAACCCAATGGAAATACATTCAAATGCGTTGTTGTAGGCATACCATTTAACTCAAATGCACAAGCTCTTACCTAATGGTGAACTCACTTCTTTGTACCTGTAGCCAATTGTACCAACTAAGATTCTACATGCACTTCTTTTCTCAAACCACACTATGATTAATATAACTATATTTAAATCCAGGATCTATCAAAATAGAAACAACTTGATCACAAAGCTTACCGTCCATCTCAATGATTGATGCTTGATGATTCTCTGGCCTGTTATCCACAACTGCATAAATCTGAGGAATGTTATGACCAACATCACCAACTCTATGCACCTCCTGAGCACTATAGATCTGGGGTCTACCACCACTCTAATACTGTGTACAATCCCTCTTACGATGATCCTTACTACATATCCAACATTGCAATGGTTCCCTACCACCGCCTCTATCATGTTTCTCTCCATGTCCCTTCTCAGCTATATTGAATATATTGTAAGGAACTACATTATCTTTCTCACTTGCATCTTCAGGTCTTCCTTACTTTGGTGTCCATTTTGCTTTAGGTTTCTCATTTCCTTTCAAGTCACACTTCAGCTCAACTTTGCACTTCAACTACTCATAGCAATGCTTCAACTTTCGGATGGCCTCCTCCAACGATCTAGGCTCATCGAACTCAATCTGGTCTCTGTATGCAACTAGAAATCTATTGATGAATAGTTGAACATTGGCCTTCTCCTCTCTAAAGTAAGGCACATATCTCAACAACTCCAAAAATCTACTACTATACTCCTTGTCTATCATAGAACCCATCCACAACTCATAAAACTCCTTAGCTTTGTCATCATAATACCTCTCAGATAAGAACTTCTTCTTGAAGAGATTTTCAAATGCATGCCAAGTCAATTCATCCTCATGTATGTCCTCGACATTATTCACGTCTTCCCACCAAATATCCGCTTTACCTTTGAGACTGAAAAGGGCTATCCTCGCTTTCATGTTTTCTGAGTAATCATGCAATCTAAAGAATTTATGCATGCCAAGAAACCAAGCCTCTGCATCCTACGATTTCTTCATCTCTTCATCAAAGGTAGGTGGATTTTCCTTCTTGAACTCATCCATCAAATATCCCATATCATTCCTACTGTATGGATGATAATGATGATGATCATGATGTCTATCAGAACCAGAACTAGAGTAATACAAGTGTCTAGTACCTCTCCTATCCAAAGTGTCCAACAACCTACCATCTATGATAGTGTTAGATCTATCTGACATGTGTCTACTATGAAACCTGTTGCCATATGCCCCATTAGTTCTATCCTCATGTCCATGGCTGATCTGAAGAGGTCCATGTCACTGCAAATCTGACAAACTCTGAAGTAATATCGCATTCACCTCTACTTGTTCTCTTGTTTCTGCATGATTTTGTCATTGTTTGTTTTGCAACTCCTTATTTCTTCCTTCAGGCTTCTCAAGGTGTCTGCTAAGTCAGAAGAATGCCCCACACCACATTTCCCCTCTGATTCATAGGGAGATTCTATGTAGTTTACCACCTTGCTGGCTATATGATCTCTTTCCTTCAAGGCCTACTATGTCAGCTAAACCAAATCACCATAAATCAACGTACCATAGCATACTCGAGGAGGATACCTTATCTACAAGTTCATCAAATTAGAGTGAAGCATGTAAAACATAACCATTATAACATATAGGTGTATATAAATAAGTGCATCAACGCATAACCATCATACTAACTAGGGTCCAGTGATCAATGCAAGGCCATATCAGCAATGCATGTTATGACCTCATGCATGACAACAACCATTACTCCAGTATACACATTACCTCATGCAATTATCGACCTGCATAAGAAATGCCTAATCAACTACACATACATATAACTGCATGTAGTCGAGCATAAGAGATCAATTCTTGTAATCAACCTACAAGATTGATGCATGTAATAAAATAACTAAGAATGCAACCCAACATGCAAGAATGTAATGAAGTTGCATGTAATTGTATAACCAGTCATATACTCATGATGATGCATTCCATGAAATCGACATCAAGTTCCTCATGATAACCTTACTACTACCATGATCAATATGATCCAGTGTAGCAAGCACATGGAACGCAAGTGTAAGAGCCACACACGCAACTAACATGCATGCATGACCAACACATTCGCCATATCTCTAGCACCACATATGACCCAAAGAGAGCATAACCATGCTCTGATGCTAATCTATAACACCCCCTCCCAGGTCTACCCAAAGGTACCATGCTCTGATACCAATCTATAACACCCCCTCCCAGGTATACCCAAAGGTACCATGCCAACTGAAGTAAACATGAGGACATATGCTACTACAATTAGATTCGACTTCCTATGTCACCTTAAGGAAGTGGAATCGACGGAACATCACATACAGTCATCCAACATCATCAATAGAACCCTGAGGAGACAATTCACCCACTCAGAGATCTTGTTCATGGGTCCCACTACTATTCTGGAGCTCTTAGGCCATAGTCGCTCTCATGCTATGGGAAAGGGAGTGACCAACAACCTAAATTTGCTCTCACAGGCCTGCTTGCCAGTGATTCTGGTCAGAATTACCAGTTCTGTACCAAGGAATCCGAGATTTGAGCCACTTTTCTAGCCCAAAATCCTGGCCTCTACCGAAAAATTGTTGTAACTTTCAAAAATCATTAACAACACAATAACAATGTTGATTAATCAAAATCATCCTCGGGACTAGTCCTAAGCATCCCCAACCGAGATTGGCATTCTGTCAAACACTTGGCATTAATGCAACATACATGTCTAGATACAAGATAGAGCATAAATTACTGAAACCATTTATGAAAGATAACCATAAGGATCACCTCCTTATCCATTGAACTACTATATCATCAATTCGGTCTTGCATCCATTCATTTAACAATTATAAGTAAATATATAAAATAACCATGACATAAACCAATCATTCAACCATCCTTATAACCAGCATAAAACCATATAAATATCAAAGATATGACAACCATTAAATCCACATATAAATCAGGGAAAAAGTAAGAGAACTTAGCTTTTATTAATCATAGGAAAATCCGACCAAGTTCAAGACTTCCACGTACCACCCGACCATACACATGGCTAAACCAAATCTCTCTTTTAGCTATCCACCCTTGTGCCATATTCCAAGCATGAACGTGGGATCTCATAGAAAAACCAATCCAAAAACAACCAAGGGAATCCAGAGGTTAAACAACCTCCACCCTCATCCAACCATGATCACACTAAGACAGGTGCTCTGATCACAACCGAACAAAACTTGGAATGTCGTCTGGAGTCCATCACAATCCTTGACAAGTTTTCCATCTCCTTGTTTCCCAGGCTTTACCACAATCCAAACCTGGATCATTAGGCCCTAAACCGAGACTACTCCCTCAGGCTTTACCGTGTATCCTGCCAAAATTGGTTAAGCGATTCCTAGTCCTTTGGGAATGAACCTTGAGACTACCTCCGCCCTAGATTCTGAAATCCATCCGGCAATTCCAAATTCCAAAACCGAAATAAACATCCCGGCATACCATGGCATCCATAAAAAGGCTAGGCTAGGTTGAAAACCACTGTCATAACCCGACAAGACCACCAACAACAAGAGAACCATACACCAACATGCAAATCCATGCATGTCCAAACCAGCTAGGAAATCACACATGTAAAATGTTACTTGCAAGTATTCATTTTGAAGCTGCTTGATCCTGCTTTCCTTTCCTTCCCTTTCCAGTGCTCCAAACTAGAGTGCTCCAAACTTGAAATTGACAAAAGCCATGAACTGATCTTCAATCCTTTTATGAATGAGGCCTCTAATTTCTTCATTTTCCACTATTTTCTTTCAATTTTCTCCTCACATGCAACTTGTGACCTTTGAACTTACTTTTCTCCTAATTTCCTTTATTTTCGTAAATAAATGTGCCAAAATGCCATTTTGCCTTTTAATGCCTTTGCCTTAGCCTTTTCCAATTTCCTTAGCCAAAACACGCATCCAGTGATGCCCACTAGGATACCTTTGCCCAACATTCAACTTGGAATAAGTGTCCCTTAACTGTAGTCTTATTTTGCCTTTATTAACTTTTATTACATGAACTTTTCTAACAAGGTTGTCATGTTGGTTTGCTTCTTAGTAGGTTGATCATTGTAAATACTACAACGAGCTAAGTTATAAAGCTCCATGGGTAATATGTTTTGCTTTCAATGGTCTTGTTGGTTGTAGGTGTCATTGAACACCAAGGATGGTGTTTCCCTAAGGGGGAGGGTTTTGTAACAACCCTGGTCAAAAATCCATGTAATAAAACTTAATAAAGGCCAAATAATAATCATGGTCATGGGACATGTATTCCAAGTTGAATGTTGGGAAAAAGATCCTAGTGTGGGTGTTCATTTGGTTTATTATGGGTATGGAAATTGGCAAAGGCTTTGGAAAGGCATGAGGCATTAATTGGCATTTTTTCTATGAAAATAATGCAAATTAGGAGAAAAGGAAGGTGAAAGGTCACGGGTTGCATGTGAGGAAGAAAATTAAGGAAAGTAATGGAAAATGAAGAAAATAGAGGTCTCATTAATAGAAAGGCTTATGAGGATTACTTCACAGACTTTTGTCAATTCAGTTTTAGAGCTCTCATTTTATCCTCTCTCTCTCATACTCTTGGATACTCAGAGTTTTCTTGGAGCACTCTTGGAGGAGTGTGGCATACTTGGAATTTAGAGAGAGAAGGTGAAGGAAGAGTAGGAAAGTGCAAGAGGACATTGGGATCAGCAACTAGAACAAGTTTTGCTTGTAGGTACTGAGTTGCATGTATGATTTCCTTACTAGTTTTTGCATGCATGGCATATGCATGTGGTTTCTTGGTCATGATTTGTCATTGTCATGGAGGATTTCCAGGATTAACAGTGGTTTTTCCTAGCCTTTCCATTTCCTGGATAACCATGGTGTTGTGGGAGTCTTTCCATTTTTCTTTCTGGTTGGTTCGCATGTTCATTTCGATGTGGGTTGAGTTATTAGTTCCTAGAGCCTTGGTTGGAAAAATTATTTGGAGCCATGTAACAACTTCGGCTAAGTTATTAGTCATCAATCCTTGTTTGGAAAAATGCTCTAGAGCCCTTTGTGGGTTTAGTTACTAGTCATGGAGCATTGGTTGGACAAACGCTCTGGAGCTCGACAACAGCTATGGATTGAGTTACTAGTCTTAAAGCCTTGGTTAGAAAAAACGCTCTAGATCGTGGATGATCTAGGTGGATGTTGGTGGCCACTCGCCTATTCCACTTAGACGCCCACCATTGTATCTTTCATTTTTCAGTTTCCTTAATTGTAGCATAGTTTACTATTTTTGGCAATTTTTTCGGGTTCTGAACTTCTGAAGCCGATTTGAGGCCCTAAAGGACGTTTTTTTGTGAAAACCAAGGAAAGCATGGACCTTTATTTGATGTTTTCCACTCGAAAATTGTATTCCTAAGATAGATCTTTCTAAGGAGGTATTGTGTGCGTCAAACGAAGATCTTGTGCCAAAGTAACAACCCTAGGAAGTTGATGTACCAATTTACCCAATTGGCTAATATATCGTCGTTCCATTCT
Source organism: Pinus taeda (assembly GCA_000404065.3). Taxonomy (NCBI): domain Eukaryota; kingdom Viridiplantae; phylum Streptophyta; class Pinopsida; order Pinales; family Pinaceae; genus Pinus; species Pinus taeda. Next base: position 425,638 of record APFE031239831.1, on the reverse strand, counting down.
AGAAAATGAAGAGTTCAAGCGGAAAATCTGGAAGTCGCTGCAAAAAGGGCACATCTGATCAAGTTCCTCACCTTGTGGGAGCCCGATTGTACTTGTACAGAAGAAGGATGGGACTTGGAGGCTTTGCATTGATTATCATGCACTAAACAAAATCACAATCAGGAACAGGTATCCAATCCCGCATATTAATGACCTTTTGGACAAACTCAAGGGGGCCAAGTATTTCAACAAGATCAATCTGAAGTCTGTCTATCACCAGGTTCCAATAAAGTCCACAGATGTATGGAAGTCTGCCTTCAAATCCAAGGAAGGCCTTTTTGAATGGTTGATTATGCCCTTCGGGTTGACAAATGCCCCTACTACTTTAATGAGGCTAATGGATGACATCTTGCGGCCCTTAACCAACTCATTCATGGTTGTTTATCTAGACAACATCCTCACCTTCAGCAAGAGTTGGGAAGAACACTTGCAACACATTCAGTAGGTCCTTCAAACCCTTCGACAACCAAAACTGTGTGCCAACTTGGAGAAATGCACCTTTCGCATGAGCCAGGTCCAATATCTAGGTTACATCATAGGTGAGCGTGGCATGCATGTGGATTTGACCAAGATCCAAGTCATTCGGGATTGGCCAGCCTTGACCACTCTACAAAGCTTTGCAACTTTTTGGTTCTTGCAAATTTCTATTGGAGGTTTGTGGTGGGATTCTTCCATATCACTTGGCCCTTGAGTCAGATTACTAAGGGAGGGGAAAAAGAAAAAATTTCCTGGTCCGACTCCCAACATAAGGCGTTCATTGAGTTGAAGCACCACCTCTTCTCTGCACCGGTACTCACACTACCAGACCTGCAACAACCATTTGAAATTGAGACAGACACCTCTGCCTATGCTATTGGTGCAGTTCTCACCCAACACGGGCATCCATTGGCCTATCATAGTGAGACACTTTCCGATAAAATTCAGAAGTACCCTACTATGATAAATAAATGTATTCCATCGTGCAGGCTTGCTGATAATGGAAGCGTTACATTCTGGGGAAAGAGGCGGTCATCCACACCGATCACTGACCTCTTCAGTTTATACAGACACAAGGGAAGTTGCAAAATGATCGCCATCAGAAATGGTCTACATATCTGCAGCGATTCCACTTGAACATTAAATACAAAAAGGGCAACACCAATCATGTTGTAGTCTTCCGCAGTCAGACCCCAGTTGCAGCACTAACTACTGTTATTAACTCTTATGGCCACGAGACCTCTGGATGGTCGTAAATATAAAAAAATGATCCAGAGTTTGCCTCCACATACCATAAGCTAGTAGATGGCAAGCAAGTTCCTAATTTCCACCTTGAGGATGTATTATTATGCTACCTGGTCCACCTTTGTGTTCCTTCAAGCGAGCATGCCAAGCTAATTTGGGAAGCACACTATAGTAAGGTCATAAGACACTTTGGTGTGGAGAAAACTGTGGTTGTATTACAAAAACACTTTTGTTGGCCAAAACTCCGACTGGATGTTGGGAAATATATGAGATCTTGTACTACATGCACCATCACCAAGCCAACCATCAAGAATCAAGGCTTATACAGTCCTCTTCCTATTCCCAGCATGATTTGATTAAGAATATTAGTTTTATTGTGCTAAGATCCTCCTCAGATTATAAACAAAATGTTATTCATGTGCTTAAGGATTCACGAGTTTATTGTAAGTGAAAATGAGTTTTCATGTTAATTTTATGAGCAATTTTAACATAAATAAGAAATTGAACAACAACATATAAATGTATAGAACATCACCAACAAGACATCACAACAAGAACACGATGAAGGAGTTCACCCCTCCTGGGCTACGTCTCCTTCCTCCAGCTTCCAATGGATTGGGCCCCTCTATTATGCTCAAATGTGTAAAAATATGTGTTTACAGTGCTCAAATGCTTATGCAACCTGCTCCAATGAGTCCAGAATGTCCAAAAATGGCTTTGTAGCCTCTTTATGCACCCCATTTGGTCGAAAACTAGAGAAGTTATGTCCTCCTAGTTTCTCCACTATTCGCTCCACAAATTACCCAAAATTCGGCACCGAACCCTCATTTTCACCTAGATTTCTGCTAACGGGCCACAAATTCACTGAAATCTGGGCAGATTTGTTGGATGGTTAATTTGGCCTTTGAGGCCTAAAAATCAGGAGATTAGGTCATATGGGGGCCATGCGCCCAGGGGCTAGCCCCCAGCGTTGGCCCCTTTTCCTCCGGTAGTCGAATAACCCTTGGAGGTTAGGCATAAATGTTGGTGGCTAATGAGAGTGGTGTTCACATGATGGTTACCCCTCTGGTCAACCGATGGTGGTTTTCCTTGACGATCGGTTAAACTTGGCGGCTTCGAGAGTGTGTTCATATGGGAGGTTAAGTCCACCCAACCCCCAAACTACGCGACATTAAAATTTATAAATAACGCGCCAACAGTATGGTTAAGTAACTCCGCATGGTGTATTGGAAATGGGCTTTGTTGTGTGTTGGGAGGTCACAGATTCAACCCACACTGCCTCATCCCGGACTATAACAACATTTTTGGTGGCCTCCTGGGCTACCAAGTGGCGGCCTCCAACTGGGCCACGTGTCAGCCTGTGGTTGGCCATTATTCCAACCAATAAGAACCACAAAAATTCGACCATTCAGAATGTGCCTCTAAGTCAACGTCCAAATCACCAGCCCAGTCAGTAGTACGGACTGCTGACTGGGCTGTCATTTAAAAAAAAAAACACCTGTTTGGGAAAGTGAACAAAACTCATTTCTGGAGTCATATAGAGTCCATTTCACGCGAAACAAGTTGCACCAAATCTAGGATGATGAGCACTACGCGGTCGTCCATGTTCTACACCAATCCGAAAACTTTGAAATTTGAGCTATTTTTTGAGCACCTGATCATTCCTCCCCACTGGCAGTGTTTTGAAGCCCAAATATCACTTTCAGTTGTCCAACAGGTGAGGGTACAGTTCCCTCACCTTTCCATTCTCGATCCATTTACCACTGACTTGGAACTTGTGATCTACACTATGCTTCTTGTGCCTTGCTTTGTACTTGCCTTTGCCCTTTTCAAGTTGATCTTGCACTGTTTGATGTGCCATTTGAGTCGTTCAATGAACTCTTTGGCTTTGTCCATGTTACTATCAATAGCAACATCCTTCTTACCAAGATGATACAACACATTATAATGAAAATGGTAAAAAATTCCTCTACTTGATTCCTTTGACTCAAGCTTCAATATACATCTTGAAAGTATGTATTTTGCTGAACATAACTTTCATGTAAAACAAAATGATGCTTGGGGAAAGTAGTTATACAAACTATAGGCCTAGAAAGTACATCAACAAACTTGTTGCTTATACCTTTCTTATACCTTTTAACCAGGTGGAATAGTAGAATAAAACCCATCCAATGAAAGTGCCTTTGTCGCTGCAACTTAAACACTACACCATTGTAAATTTATGAATGAAATGAAATGGGCTTACCACATTGCATAAAGATTGCACCCATAGCATAGTCTCATACATCAACCTGAAACTCAAATGACTTTTTCAAGTATAGAAGAGCAAGTATAAAGGTTGAAATTATCTTTTGTTTCAAAGCATCAAATGCTTCTTGTTGTTTGCCTCCCCATTGGAAGACCTTTTGCACAACTACCAAAGAATGAAAATGAGATACAAAAGAAGAAAAATTAACAAAATCTTTCCTCCAACACTGGGTTTCTCCCGTAAACCTCTTATCCAAATGACTATCTTGAGCACTGACCAATCCGTAATGGCATCAATCTTGGAGAGGTCTAACTTCAGCTCACCTCCTCCAATACTATGGCCCAAATACATCAAAGAAGTTTTATCCAACATATACTTTAACATATTCAATAACAAATGTTCTTGACATACAAAATCAAGTATTTTTTTCTCACACATGTCATGTTCATAATGAAATTCCATGAAAATGAAAATGTCATCCAAGTAGACTATCATGTCTAGAAATGGCTTCAATACATCACTCATCACATGCATGAAAGTAGTAGGAGCATGGAAAAGACTAAAAAGAATAACAAGCCATTCAAACAAACCTTGCTTGGTTTTGAATGTCGTCTTCCATATGTCTCCATCAACAAATATATTTTGATGATAGCCACTCTTTGAGTCCCAGTCATTGAAATACTCTCCATTCTTCTTGGGCACCAAAACAATAGGTGCACCACATGGTGGAAGAGATGGTCGGATGATCCTTTTGTTCAACAACCCTTGGATTCACTTTGTTATTTCTACACTTTTCCTTCTTGACATCCAATGCATGTCAATGTTAGAAAGAAGACACTTTTGTTGCAATGGTATTTCATGTTGGATTCTCCTCTTGGGAGGTAATCCCTTTGCTTTCCGTAACAGCTCATCGTCAAGGTTAACTACATCAACCAAATCAATTTTCAATTTTGAATTACAACCATCAAAAGCTTCATAATCGACATCAACATTGGGTTTGATCATAAGAATCACTAAATTTTTGCTTGAATTCACTAGAGTTTTCATTCGCCCTGCATTAATTAATGAAAGATTTAGTTTCTTGCGATGAGCTCTCACAATATACTCCAAAACATCCTTGAACAAGTGGTACTTGTTTTCACGAAGGTATAAGATTGCTTTTCTGTCATAGAGGTAAGGACTACCCAAAACAATTCCCGATATATCAAGCGGTACAACATGTAATTCAACTTTGTTGATGAAGTTTTTTATGATTGCAAACAGAAGAATACATTTTCTTGTAACATGTAAATTTGTGTCCTTGCATATCCAACCCAATGGATATGGATTGGGATGTAAAATGGTTTAAAGATTAAGTTTCTTGACGAAATCATCAAATATCAAGTTGGCCTGAGACCCACTATCAGAAAGTGTGTCGATTTTTGTATGTTTTAAGATTACCCTCACATGAAATAATTCAATCCTTGTTTCTTCATTTGGAGTACTAGTGTGACAATTTGATATACTAGTGCTAGCAATGTATTATTTTCCTTTTATACCCATGGCTGTAATTTTAGTTGGCTTGAGACCCACTATCAAAAAGTGTGTCGATTTTTGTATGTTTTGAGATTACCCTCACATGAAATAATTCAATCCTTGTTTCTTAATTTGGAGTACTAGTGTGACAATTTGATATACTAGTGCTAGTAATGAATTATTCTCCTTTTATACCCATGGCTATAATTTTAGTTTCATCACCCGAATCGGATCCCAAATCCTCTTGAATGACAACATCTGCCTTTTCTTTTCCTTTGCTATTGAATTTCTTAGGCCTCATCTCAGGATGAAGCTTCCAACAATTAGCTTAATCATGACCCTCTTTGGAACAATGTTTACATATTGTTTTCTCTCCTTCCTTCTTGATAGATTCATTTTTCTTTCCCTTGAAACCCTTGTCATTTTCTTTCCCTTAAATCGCTTTTTACTACCCTCTTCTGAAGTGTTTTTCCCTCTTTCCTCAAGATGAGTGGCTTGCACACACACATCATCTAAATTATTGGGATTAAACATTAATATAGTATGCCTAATTTATCTATGTAAACCCCCTATGTACTTTAGCAACGTGTCTTGTGATTGCAAATATACACCTAACATTAGAGACCTTTTTCTAAATTCTTGTGTGTAATCTTGCATATTTTGACCTTTAAGTTGTCTAAAGTTTTGCCAATTCATGATGACTTTCTGCATATAAGCTAGAGGGTAGAATTTTATTTTAATTGCAACAATGAAATCAAACCAATAAATTGAGATCTTACTGTGTTTTTTTATCTCCTCTTGTGTCTTTGATTCCCACCATACTAGTGTTGCACCCTCCATTCTCAAGGAAGCTAATTGAATCTTTATGTCATCCTCTTGAAGGTTTTGAATTCTGCAATAGACCTCCAACTGACGAATCTAATTATCAAGCTTCTCTGCATTCACTTCACCATTATACATGGGAAGCTCAAATTTAACATCAAGTTTTAATAAGGGTGATTTACCAGTTCCTTTTTAGGTATGTTGATGAGTACGAGTAAGGGTTGTGTTAGTGGAAGAGGGTGAAGATGTCTGTGAAGAAGAAGATGAAGAAGATGGTGGAGAGGGTGGAGGCTTACCTCCATTTCCATTACCTCCTCCTAAAGAACCTTCTCCTTTGGGAGGTTTGGAGCTTTCACCCTGCAGTCTAGTATTCCTCTCTTCATACATGACCTTCACCATCTCTGTCATATCAAAGAAAGCCTTCATGAATACCTTCTCATCTTCTATCATGTTTGTAGGTTCTCCTTCATGAACCATACTCACTGGAGCCTCAAATGCAACTTGAGGAAAAATCGGTGTTAGAGATTGTGGCAACCTTTCTCTCCTTCCCCTTGACCCAACTTCAGGGCTTTCAACCAGCTTCCCTTCTCTTCTTTTGAGTTTTAGCCTTGTAAGCATGACATAAACTTGCAAACAGTTAAATTCTTCTTGCACAAAGAAAAACTAGTGCTTTGATACCAAAAATTATTTGATTAAGAATATTATTTTTGTTGTGCTAAGATCCTCCTCAGATTATAAACAAAATGTTATTCACGTGCTTAAGGATTCATGAGTTTATTGCAAGTAAAAATGAGTTTTTATGTTAATTTTATGAGCAATTTTCACATAAATAAGAAACTGAACAGCAACATACAAATGTATAGAACATCACCAACAACACATCACAACAAGAACATGATGAAGGAGTTCACCCCTCCTAGGCTACATCTCCTTGGTCCAGCTTCCAATGGCCCTCGCCTCTCTATTATTCTCAAATGTGTAAAAAGATGTGTTTGCAATGCTCAAATGCTTCTACAACCTACTCCAATGAGTCCATAATGTACAAAAATGGCTCCCCAGTCTCTTTTTGCACCCTATTTGGTAGAAAACTAGAGAAGTTATGACCTCTCCTAGTTTCTCCACTATTTGCTCCACAAATTGCCCAAAATCCGGCACTAAACCCTCATTTTCGCCCAGATTTCCACTAATGGGCCACCAAATCCATTAAAATCCGAGCAAATTTTTTGGAAAGTTAATCTGGCCACCGAGGGCTAAAAATCAGGAGATTAGGTCATATGGGGGCCATAAGCCTAGGGACTAGCCCATGACGTTGGCCCCTTTTCCTCCAGTGGTCAGATAATCCTTAGCAGTTAGGCATAAATGCTAGCGACTAATGAGAGTGGTGTTCACATGGTTGTTATGTTGGCGCTCAAGCGATGATAGTTTTTCCCGATTGTCGGTTAAACATTAGCGGATTCGAGAGTGTATTGACATAGGCGGTTAAGTCTGCCCAACCCCCAAACCATGCGGCATTAAAGTTTATAAAGAACGCGCCAACAATATAGTTAAGTAACTCCGCGTGGTGCATTGGAAATGGGATCTATTGTGTGTTGGGAGGTCGTGGGTTTGACCCTCGCTACCTCTGCCCAGACTATAGCAATGTTTTTGTTGGCCTCCCAGGCTGCCACATGGCGTTCTCCGATTGGGCCATGTGTCAACTCGTGGTTGGCCATCATTCCAACCAATAAGAACCATAAAAATATGACCAATAAGAATGTGCCACTTGGCATCATTTCATTAGCTGAGCAGCCCTTTGACCAAGTCAACATCCACATCCCCTGCGCAGTGAGCACCACGTCAACAGTACGGACTGCTAACTAGGTTGTCGATTTTTTTTTAATTCGCTTTTTTTGGAAAGTGAACAAAACTCGTTTTTGGAGTCATACGGATTCCATTTCGCGCGAAACGAGTTGCACCGGATTCAGGATGACGAGCACTACGCGGTTGTCTAGGTTCTGCACCAATTCGATAATTTTAAAATTTTAGATAATTTTTTAGCACCTGACAACAACTAGTCGTGGGAATCCATCTACATGGACTATATGTCTGACCTCCCTTCTACCAAGCATAGTAATGACTATGTATTTGTGGTCATGGATAGATTTTATAATATGGTTGTATTGGTAGTCTTCAACTAGAGTATCATAGTAGAGGACACTGCCAAACTCTTCTTTGAACGAGTGTGGACATTTTGGGATCCCGCAGACCATTATATCATATAAGTATAGAAGGTTCCTAAGCATATTTTGGTCAAGCCTCTTGAAACTATTAGAACTAAGCTCACCAAGTCGACTGCCTTCCATCCCCAGACTAATGGTGAGACGAAGGTCGTCAATAGGATGATAGTGTACATACTCCAAGCATCTACAAACCTGGGATGAGAGTCTTCCTTATGTGCAACACAGTTATAACAGATCTCTCCATAGCTTGACTAGTCACAATCCCTTTCAAGTGGGTCTAGGATTTCAACCATTGTGCCAAATTGATGTTGTCATTCCTCATGCGACTACACAGACAAAATCCAAACATGTATTTTCCGAGGTTGATAAAGTGACCAGATTTATTGAACGACTCCAACACATCCACCAACAGGTTCATGACATCTTGGAGAAGTCAAACGCTAAGTACAAGAAACGACATGATCAACATTGGGTGCCACACAAGTTTCAGGTGGGCGACAAAGTTTGGTTTCATTTGCAGAAAGAAAGACTTACCGGAGCCCATCGAAAGCTCAAACCACTCCGATATGGTCCTTACACCATTACCAAGGTTGTGGGAGACAATACTTTGACCTCAACACTCCCCCATTCTTTGGCATGCACCCAACGTTCAAGTGGACCATCTTCGACCATACTTCCCACCATTACTGGACACATCATACATTGTAGAACAACTCACACCAACAGAGTTAAACCTAGACTGCATGGAACATGCCACAACTGATCGGATTATGGGCACACAAATCAAGAACACCTGCCAACAGAAGATCCTACTATATCTGGTTGTCAAAGCTAGTCAACTCCTTCACCAAGGCAAATGGCTCACCAGGGACCAAGTTCAACAGAAGTTTCCCAATCTCATGGAGGCACTCAATGTAATGGGGACCATTGATTCCTAAGGGGGGAGGACTGATCCAGGTGGGTGTTGGTGGCCACCAGCCTATTCCACTTGGACCCCCGCCACTATCTCTTTCATTTTTTAGTTTCCTTAATTGTAGCATAGTTTACTAATGTTGACAGTTTTTCAGGTCCTGAACTTCCGAAGCCATTTTGAGGCCCTAAGCAATGTTTTTGCGGAAAGTTGGGGTAACAAAATGTTTGCCACTCGAAAGTTTTAGTCCTCGGATAAATATTTCTAACAAGGTATTGTGCACGTCAAGCGAAGATCCTATGCCAAAGCTACGACCCCAGGGAATTGATGTACCAATTTACCCAAACAGGACCCATAGTTTTGGCCCTTCATCTCCTAGGGTTAGGTTTTTGGATGTTTAGGGTTTTCCATTGTTTCTCAATAATAAATAGTCCTTCAAGCCTCATTGTAACACAGTTCAAAGGCATGTAGCCACCACGTCTCTTCTCAAAGATAAGCTACCATCACTTGGTCTAGTCTTATTTCCATTATGATTGTAAGCATATTTCAATATTTGATATTAATGAAATGAAGTGTTATTTCTGCTGCACCTCTGTATTTATGGTTATATCTGTAATATGTTGCGTTATTTTTGAAGTTTATATCACTCAAAAGCTTGTGTAGAGACCAATATGGTGATGGTTAGTGATGTTCAACCATGAGGTGGAATCACTAGTTGAGGGTTGAGGTGGTTTGGCCTCTGGAAACCCTAGTTTGATTTTGATGGATTTGTTCTATGAGATCGTGCTTGGAAATGGCACGGGGGTGATTGGATGAAGAGAGATTTGGTTCAACCAATCTATGGTTAGGTGGAACATGAAAGTCCCGAACCTAGTTGGCATTCATCAATAAGAGCTCTCTTTCTCCCTGGTATTTTATGAGTAAATATACGTGTTTATATGTGGCTTATATGGTTGTTATATCCTTGATATTTCTATTGGTTATATGTTGGTTATCAATGAGTTTTATGACAGTGAAAATGTATGCCTCTCATCATGTTTTGGTTAATCATTGAATGTACAATGAATATATGGATTAATAGATGGTAATGCAGTTATTGTGATGAGGCATCAATGCTTCTTAGAGATTGTCAGATAAGTATGAGACCCCTATGCTCAAATATATTGTTTAAACCTATAGAATGCATATTTGTGACATGTTTGACGAAATGGTTGTCATGGCTAGTAGGGGTCCAGTCAAGTCCTTGATCAAGTATTTGCATTTCTATCATTGTTTTGATGTTACTTTTCATTTATGGAAGTTTCATGGAGTTTTGGGCAGTGGCCCGAGTCCTGGCCCTCAAAAAGTGGCACATAATCAAGAGTCGCTGGCACAGAACTACCTAGAAGTCCCTAGTCGCATACATGCCTTGCTGTGGTAGCGACTGGAGGGTCCCAGTCGCATGCACGCCCATATCAAAGGAACGAATGAGGATTTAATGCATCAAATTTTCAATTTGTCTCAGGGGTTGGTCACCTAGATGGGTTGAATGGCTCTTGGGGATTTTGTTGCTTGTGTATAAGGTCAGGTTTTCTGTGTTTCATCACCTCCACTTCCTTAATGATACATAGGGAGTTGAATAATATCATAGTAACTCTTCATCACATGTTTACCCTGGTTGGTCAGTTACTTGGGTAGATGTGGGAGGAGGGTATTACACATATCAAGAGAAATTATCCCAAGAACTCTAAGAACAATAAAAGCAATAAGAGGAAGGATAGAAATGAAGCATAAAAAACTGAAGATGAAGAAGCTCCAAGGAAACCCAAGACCAAGGAAAATAAGGATCTCTACTACTAGCATATGGCAAACATATATAGCTCTACAATTTACATGTGTATCAGTTTTGCATTCAAGTTTTATTTATATTTCTTGTTTAGAAAATGGCAGTTAGATTAGTATTTGTTGATGGAAAGATGATCATATGATGAAATTGAGGAGAGCATAGAAGCATTAGAGAAATTTTGATTCTAAAATGGGCCTCCTAAAGGATAATATAAAATAATAGTGGAAATAATAAAATAAGATTAGATTACCTCATCAAGTTTTGGAGGGAAAAAAAGAAAACACTACTTTTTCAACTTGTATTTTCAACTTATATCCCTAATATTTTACTCAAATTTCATTGGATGCAGAATTTGTTTTTTCACCAAAGTAGTACCCATGTTGCATAATTTCGATGGACCTTACTACAAGAAAAATGTTAAATACATGAAAAAGCGTTATCGCAAAAACATTTTTTCATGTATTTCACATTTTTTGTCTAGTAGGGTCCATCGAAAGTATGCAACATGGGTACTCTTTGGGTGAAAAATTAAATTCCACATCTAACGAGTGCTCTACTTGAAATTTGACTAAAATTGTAGGGATACAAGTTGAAAAAAATGTTTTTTTTTTTTTTTTCCAAAAATGGTGAATCATCTCCCATGGTTGACATCAGCATATTGAATCATATTGGTTATTATAAAGTTGTTTTAATTGTAAATTTTTGTTTCGAGACCCATTTTTTACCTCAAAAATTCTCTAATGGATTATTGGGACTCGTAAATAGAGTTTTTTCATGGAAATTGAGACTTAGAGGAAGCTTACAATCAACTACAATGAAGAAGTTGGAATCAAAGTAAGAATAATAGTCTCCTTGACCATTGTCTACATAGAATGCATCACAATAATATAAAAGAAGCTCTTGGCTACATTTGCAGATAATATAAATAGATTCATGTCTATAATTTTTCATTATGAAGCTTCAAAGGAAGCTAACATTTATCTCCAAGGAGTAAGAAAACTAACAACATGGCAGTCAGGAAACCAATCGAATATTCAAGAAATATTTCAGTAGTAGTCAACATCTAGCTTGCAATATGCTAGAATATTCATCTCAAATTCGAGTAAAGCTAATTTGATCTTACGCATCAAAGAATGATTCTATGATGGCTAGAACAAAATATTTCAGGAAGACCTTTAAGTATTGGGGTTTTTGCAGTGCATTATATTAGATATCATTTTTGGGATTCAACTACATTAAGTAAGTCATTCATCTATGACCATTTCCATGAGAGGTAGTCGTGACCGACTAATTTCTCATGATTTTTGAATAGTCCACTTAGCACTCATTGCATCGGATGATGCTCACAGGGGTGAAGAAGTGGGATTGAAACTAGTGAAATGAATCACATAGCATCAATCATCACTTCCCGAGCTTGCACCCGGTAACTAGGACTTCCCGGGAGGTCACCCATCCCAGATCGCCTCTAGCTCAAGCGATCTGGGATGGGTGACCTTATAGCAGAACATAGCAAAGCATATTCTACAGAAGAAACAATAAAATTACATCAATCAACATTAGATAGCATGAAAAATATTTGAGAAAAGTTCTTGCAATAAAAGAAATATGTTTGTTTACCTCAGGTTACTTTTGATTCTTGAAAGACATGAAAAAGGAAGTCTTTGTATTAAAGAAGACCTCATACATATTTCAAAAAGAACTCTTGAAGTTATAGATATTATCTTCTGAGGGAGTTGAAGGTAGAATCTAACATATTTTGATGGATACAATACCACTTGAAGTTTGGAAATTTGTGATCAAGGTTCTTCAAGACATATGACGGATCTATGGCAACACCATTTAACAAGAAGTTGAACATTTCTAATATTATACCGAAAGTTGATTGGTTCCACGAAAATCAAGGACACTTCGATTGGGATGAGCAGTGTTGATGATAAATAGATTTTATTGATGGTTGATTCTACTTGGGAAACAATTCTATGGCATTGTGAAGAAAGAAGAAATGGAAGCTTGTACAATCAGCTGCGAAGTAGTTTGGCTCCATTAAAAATTATTGATGGTCTATCTGATGACAAGTTGGATTCAATTATGATATTTTGTATTGGTCAAGCTATTTGAAGGTTGTTATAGATCCAATAAGGTCAAAGCACATTATGATTCATGACTTAATGTAGTCGTGAAACTACAAATATATCTCCACTGACAAAGAAGTAGCCAATGCATTGTTGAAGTTCCATTTCATGGAAAAAGGATGAGTATTTTGGAGAGAAGCTTGGGATTGTGGATGTCTCCTCCCTGGTTAAGAGGGAGTAAGGATGGACACCATGTTCACCATGTGTCATGTATTATGGCTAGGACTAACTATCATAAGTCTAGTGCATGAACACGGGTAGGGAGAATGGTGGATTGGATACGCATCAGGGACATACACTCTTGAGTCATGTATTGTGACCAAAACTAATAGTTGTTAGTGTCAAGTACATGGACTCGGTAAAGAATGGTCCAGAGGATGAACTTTTCCTTGGGATTAGGAAATGATCCTTTGAGGACATACCTTGGTGAACACCTAGGTGGGGTGTGTGCCTTAAGAGGTGGTGGTGTCCAAATTAATGCCTCCCAGCATTGTGCTCTGATCTAGTGGAGAGACATAGTGTACTTTTCAATGCCTTGGTAGTTTTACAATGTTGGTTATGATGATGTTGTCATCATTGATGCTTATCAATCTGAATCATTTCTTATATGAATATTTCAACTTGAGAATATCCTCTTAAGTCATTATGAATATCTCGCTAGTTAATAGGGAGTGTTGAAGTTGTAACTAGAGTCGATCTTCATAATGTAAGTTTATCATTGATATATTTATTTTATTATATTTTTGTCAAATCATGTTCTTTGTGCTTATAGAGTCAAAAAGAGAAAAGGATCTTATTTTGAGTAAAAAAAAGTATTTGAGTAATGTCTCATTTGGACATTTTTAAGAAAATGAAATTTCAATTTTATGTTAAATCATAAGTCCACAAGTTGACCAAGTCGGTTTGGGCCTCCAAGTGACACTTATTCAACCTCTTGGACAACTATATATAAGAGTACAATTTGAACTACTTGATAGATCATGCACACACATCATAAGAACAAATATGAACCTAGCAAAAAGAAGGAGAAATTCAAGTCAAAGGATAGAGAAAAATTCAAAAAACAAGGAGAATATTCAAAGTTGACCAAATCTTTAACCTAGTGACAACTCAAATGGACTCCAATTTATGTGGAAGAGGCCAAATTTTTCTTAGACAGTTGCAAAATGAAATTGAACCTAGTTGTAGGTCCAAGATTTCATATTTTTGACCAATTTGGGACAGGTTTGACCAATGTTGACTTTCACTTTGGAGGTGCTTGGAGGAAGGGTTTTTGGACTTGGTCTCTTAGTGGAAGATTGGTCTTGGTGTTGGTCTTGGATATCTCTTTTTGATCTAATTCTATAAGAGAAGGATTGTTGGGTTTTACCCTTGTGGGGTTTTTCCCTGGCTAGCAGCCTAATACTGGTGTCTCTTGTCTCTTTGTGGTCTTTAAAATTTTTTAGAAGACTGAACATTGGTATAATTTCTTGATGAAGAAGTTTTAATAAGTAATAAGAAGAAATCTAATATTCACAAGTAATTATCAATAAATAGAAATTAAGTGGTAAACTACTTTACACTTGGTTTCTCAACACCCCTCTCACACCAAATATGTTGTATTCCTCTATGAAAATCCACAAGCCTCTTTTATTAGACAAGGCTCCTCACAAGGCCACTTACCCCCATAAGTTTCACTTTTCCTCTCAATCCTATCTCGACATTAGCAGAACCTACACCTCTCCCTAGATTTGTTACTATCTTAGGGCAGATGGCATGCCTTGACAATGAGCATGTGTTCACCATGGGGATGTTTACTACCAAGAACATGGGGAACATGGCCATACTTGGACGCAAGTCCGGGCAGAAAGTTTGGTTGTATGGTATTGGGAGCTCACTCCCCAACCAATCAAAGAAGAGATTTTATTAAAGAGTTTAGATTTCTGTGATCCATACTTTGATTGTGAGAATGATTTCAGCAAAATCACATAGAGAATCATTTGTTGACACGTTTCGAACCAACTAGTGTGGTTCATTGTCAGGACAAGTTGAGGAACAATTCTGAGCGATCTGTTAAATGGAGCATGCAGGTCCTTCAACGGCTATATGAACGGGCAACGATTAAAAAGACCCTTAACGGCTAGGTTAGACCAGGGCCTAGGGGAAAGGGTCAGGGTTTGATAACTATTCAAAAATATAATAATTAAAGAGACCATGGTTCAATTTATTACCATAATTATTAACTTCTCAAATAAATATTAATAATAGACTAGAGTAAATTTTATCTTATTTTATTCTATTTTATTTATTTATTTATTTATTAATTAATAATTTTATTAATATATATATATATATATATATATATATATATATATATATATATTAATTATTATTCTTATTTTTATTATTATCATTATTATTATTAATTTTTTTTTAATTTATTAGTTGCAATATAATTATATTAACATCAAGTTATTAAAATATTGTTATTAATAGCAATATTATTGTATTAACCTTTAGTAACATTATTATATTAACTGCAAGCTAATATTATTATATTAATTTCAAATTAATATTATTAATAATATCAGTCTAGGTTAAATTTTCTAATATATGAGTAAAATGAATAATATTACAAGAGACTCAATTACTAATAATACAGGTCTAGGGTGAATAATTAAGATTAATAATTACTAAAGAGACTAAAGTTATTAAAAGAGCGATACTATTATTACTAAACCAATGATATCATAAGAAAACAACATCCAGCTAAACAAACCAAGAGGGGTTAGTCGAAGAAAAGGCTAAGGTAAAAGCGCTGGGATCCAACACCTACTAATCTTCCAGTCGTCATCCCTATTGAGATTCAAAGGTCTTTTCTCGATCTCAAGGGCTTCCCTCAATTTACGATGGTGAAACTGCGCAACTCTTGCGATAACTTGAGCCTCTTCGATACAGACATGATGTTTAGTTTTCTCGGCATGCTCAGTAAGGGCTAAGGACTTGGCCCTTCCATGCTTCAAGCCTAATGAGTGCTCACTAATCCTCTGATTAGTAGAACGACCGGTTTCACCAATGTATGGGGCCCCACAGGAACAGGGAATGACATAGACCCCTTTCATGTCTTTAGGGTCCACAGGATCTTTAACAGATCTAAGAGAGCTACGGATGGTGTTAAGAGGTCTAAAGGTCAAGGGAATATTATGCTTCTTAAGAATCCTGACGATCCTATCAGTGGTTCCTTGGATGTAGGGGAGGTGTACCCCCAGGATCCGGTGTTTAGGATCTTTATGGACAAAGTGCTCCTTCCAGGCCTTGAGGAAGGCTTTCTGACCTAGGTGTTTACTGTAACCATTTTTAACGAAGACATCCAAGAGATGAGCCTTCTCCTTTGCCAAGTTTTTCTCATCAGAGATTCTTAATGCACGAGTAGCCAGTGTGTTGAGAACGCCTAACTTATGAGCAGGGAAATGATGAGAGCTGGCGTGGAGATATTGATCGGTATGAGTCTTTTTTCGAAATACCTGGTGGCAGAAGGAACCATCATCATTCTTAGAGATGAGAACATCAAGGAAGGGAAGAAGAGATCCAACTCGTCATGACCATGAGACCAAACAACACCAGTGTCATCTACAAATCTCTTCTAAAGCTTTGGTAAGAGACGGGCTAAGGACAAAGCTCTGGAATCGAAATCCTCTATAAAAAGATTTGCAACGACCGCGGATAGGGGGGAGCCCATGGCCACCCCACAGGTTTGCTCATAGAACTATCCTTCGAAGCTTTGTCTGGACTTGAAATCCTCCATAAAAATATTTGCAATGACCGGGAATAGGGGAGAGCCCATGTCCACCCCACAGGTTTGCTCATAGAACTCTCCTTCGAAGCTTCGAAAGAGAGTTCTATGAGCAAACCTGTGGGGTGGCCATGGGCTCCCCCCTATCCCTAGTCGTCACAAATCTTTTTATGGAGGATTTCAATTCCAGAGCTTTATCCTCAACCCATCTCTTACCAAAGCTTTGGAAGAGATTTGTAGATGACACTGGTGTCGTTTTGTCTCATGGTCATGATGAGTTGGATCTCTTCTTCCGTCATCTCAATGAAAAATCCTCCGCCATTAAGTTCACTATAGAAAAGGAAGTCAACGGTTGTCTTCCCTTCCTTGATGTTCTCATCTCCAAGAATGATGATGGTTCCTTCTCCCACCAGGTATTTCGAAAAAAGACTCATACCGATTAATATCTCCACGCTAGCTCTCATCATTTCCGTGCTAAGAAGTTAGGCGTTCTCAACACGCTGGCTACTTGTACATTAAGAATCTCTGATGAGAAAAACTTGGCAAAGGAGAAGGCTCATCTCCTGGATGTCTTTGTTCAAAATGGTTACAGTAGACACCTAGGTCAGAAAGCCTTCCTCAAGGCCCGGAAGGAGCACTCTGTCCATAAAGATCCTAAAGACAAGATCCTAGGGGTACACCTCCCCTACATCCAAGGAACCACTAATAGGATCGCCAGGATTCTTAAGAAGCATAATATTCCCTTGACCTTTAGACTTCTTAACACCATCTGTAGCTCTCTTAGATCTGTTAAAGATCCTGTCGACCCTAAAGACATGAAAGGGGTCTATGTCATTCCCTATTCCTGTGGGACCCCATACATTGGTGAAACTGGTCGTTCTATTAATCAGAGGATTAGTGAGCACTTACCAGACTTGAAGCATCCAAGTCCTCAGCCCTTGCTGAGCATGCCGAGAAAACTAAACATCATATCTGTATCGAAGAGGCTCAAGTTATTGCAATAGTTGCGCAGTTTCACCATCATAAATTGAGGGAAGCCCTTGAGATCGAGAAAAGACCTTTGAATCTCAATAGAGATGACAGCTGGAAGATTAGTAGGTGTTGGATCCCAACCCTTTTACCTTAGCCTCTTCGCCTGACCCCTCTCGGTTTGTTTAGCTGGACGTTGTTTTCTTATGATATCATTGGTTTAGTAATAATAATATCGTTCTTTTAATAAATTTAGTCTCTTTAGTAATTAATAATCTTAATTATTCACCCTAGACCTGTATTATTAATAATTGAGTCTCTTGGAATATTAATTCATTTTACTCATATATTAGAAAATTTACCCTAGACTAATATTATTAATAATATTAATTTGAAATTAATATAATAATATTAGCTTGGAGTTAATATAATAATGTTACTAAAGTTAATACAATAATATTACTATTATTACAAATTTTTAATAATTCGAAGTTATATAATTATTATTGCAACTGATAAATTAAAAAAAATAAAAATAAAAATAATATATATATATAATTATTAATTAATATAAATAAATAAATAATAAAATAAGAATAAAATTACCCTAGTCTTATTATTAAATTATTAATATTTATTTGAGAAGTTAATAATTATGGTAATAAATTGAACCATGGTCTCTTTAATTATTATATTTTTGAATAATTTATCGAACCCTGACCCTTTCCCCTAGGCCCTGGTCTAATCTAGCCATTAAGGGTCTTTTTAACCATTGCCTGTTCATATAGCCGTTGAAGGACCTGCATGCTCTATTTAACGGATCGCTCAGAATTGTTCCTCAACTTATCCTGATGATGAACCACACTAGTTGGTTCGAAACGCGTCAACAAATGATTCTCTATGTGATTTTGCTGAAATCATTCTCACAATCAAAGAAGAGATTTCTCAAGCAGAATAAGAGATAGACAATCAGAGATGCACTTTCTCGGACATGGAATTTCTCGCAAAAATTGCAGATTGGGTCCCCAAGCCTAGACATGCGCGGCGTTAGAACAATCAATACATGTACACGGTGGATATTTAATAGCACCTTAATTTTCTTCTTAGTAATATATAGCTGGATAGAAGTGAAAGCTGAGAGGACATTCTCCTCTCCTTAGATCACATGCATCGATAAATGATAGCACATGATCGTCGGTTGGGGCACATTAAGAAATGTATGGGCATTCCTATTGGTTTTGGTTACTCTCCAGGAAACAATAAGGAGCCCACACATATGGAAGCAACAAATTCAAATAATTCTTCTTACTCTTGGTCTTATGCTCTTACTCTTATGTACTTCTTAATCTCTTTAGGGCTTTAGAGGTCCAATAGCTAGCATATGTATTTTGGGGTTTTCCTCTTCAAGCAAACTTTCATCTTTTGCTCGTTTGAAAATATTGAAATTGTTGGTATGGTTGGGTTTTCCTAGTGGTTGGCCATTCCATATTTCATAGATTTAACATGTGCTCTTTTATTTGAAGGAAATACAAATTATTTACTTCACAAAAAAAAGAATTAAAATATGTTGATAGTAAAAAAACTTAACATAGATATTAATAACAAATAATCTTTTAATGTCAACCATAAATAAAATACTTCAATATTCACCATAAATAACATAATTTTACATCAAACTTTATATATAGAGAGATATAAAGTAATTGATAATGAAAAAATTATAATTTTGTCCATAATTTTTTTTACATTTTAGTATGAGGGAGGTGTAATTCATTCACTACTCATTATGGTGTTTACAAGTGACATGTAAAACAATGTTGATACTATAGCCCATTATGAAGAAAATGTGAAATTCCTTCCATCCTTAGCATATAGTTAACATGGTCCCCATGGGTGCAATTCAATTGCCAATTGTCATGATATGAAGAAGAAGTGAAAATTTGAGGTTCAAGATTAAATCCCCAATTTACAATATGTGCATGTGTGGGGGCTTGTATGGATTCTCCTAGAGGCTATAATGGTAGTAGTCAAAATCTACCTAGTGTCACACGAGTAAGAGCCCAACACAGTTGTTGATTCCTTTAGATATTTAAAAAAAATCCGATTTTTTTTTTTAAGTTAGGCCTTTTATATTATGACTAAGAGAATACACAGAAAACTATTGTCAACTATTGGTCTGTCACCTGGGAACCCATAAAATGAGTATAAGTTCAAAATTTCCTATTAAAAGTATTATGGATAACCATATTGTCTTTCAAATTGAAATTAAAACTATAAACTAACAGAAAACATAAACTAATAACCATGAAAATAACTGCTCCATGAGCTACATTTCTAATCAAAGAACTAGATCACTTGATCATACTTCAAGAGAAGATCCCACCTGGAGAGGTGGTTGTTGTTCACTACCATTAGTAGGCAAACTTTTGTCTTATGCTCTTTTAAAAAGATTGAAATTCCAGGTATCCTTGAGTTTTCCTAGTGGCTGACCATTCTAGATTTCATAGATTTAGCACGTGCTCTTTGGTCTGAAGGCAATACAAATTATTTATTTCACAAAAAAAATATTAAAAAATGTTGATAATAAAAAAAATCTTAACATAAATATAAATATGAAAAATCTTTTAATGACAACAATAAATAATATACTTCAATTTCCACCATAAATAATAGTTGTACATCAAACTTTATATATAGAGAGATATAAAATAATTGATAATGAAATTTTTCTAATTTTGTCCATAAGTGCTTTTTACATTTTAGCATGAGGGAAGTGTAACTCATTCACTACTCATTATGGTGTTGACAAGTGACATCTAAAATAACATTGATATTATAGCCCATTATGAAGAAAATGTGAATTTCCTTCCATCCTTAACATATAGTTAACATGGTCCCTAGGGGTGCAACTCATTTGGTGATGAGTGTGATATGAAGAAGTTGTGCAAATCTGAGGTTCAAGGTTAAATCCCCTTATTTACAATCTAGGCCATGTCTAGGTGGATGTATGGGTTCTCCTAGAGGCTATAGTGGTAGCAGTCGGAATCGACCTCGTGTCACATGAGTAAGATCTCAATTCGGTTGTTGATTCCTCTAGATACTTAACAAAAAAAAAAAAAAAAAAAAACAACAACAACAACAACAACAACAACAACTTTTTTTTTTTTTAACATAGCAAAATATCTTCAACTACTAATCTACCACTTGGGAAACCAAACAAGTACCATAAGTTCAAAAATTTCATATTAAAAATATTGTGGATAACCATACTATCTTTCAAGCTGAAATTAAAACTATAAACTAACAAAAAACATAAATTGATAACCATAAGCATAATTTCTCCATGAGTTGTGTTTCTCATCAGAGAACTAGCTTGCTTGATCCGTGCTTGATCACACTTCAAGAGGATTTTCTACCTTGAGAGGTGGTTTCTATTCACTCTCTTGTTAGAGGAAGAAATATCATTATTTCCCAATGCCTTTGTTGGCCTTGTGACTTTCCTATTAAACCTGTCAACTTTGCCAATAATTTTAGCCATGCAGATTAACAACTCTTATTGGGTGTCAACTTTGTTAGTAAGTATTCTGCCCATGAGAATTTTGATATGCCATAATAAATTGATCATCCACGTGTAGGATGATTGCGTGCCTTGGTGGAGCTACCTACATCAGGAATCCAATCCATAGTTTCTCTATCAGCATGACTATTAGGGATAAACCTTTTGCCTTGCCAAACTTGGTCTTCCACTTCAAAGATATCTCTCTAAACTACTTTGGGAATAATGTTTGTACCTATCCATGGTGGCGTGAGCAGTTGATTGGGCTAAGGATTGACCAGTAATAGGAGGAGGGGAGCTAGAGGTCGGGGAGGACCATGCCATCCTCTCTTCCCTCCATGATGCAAGGTTGAAAGGAAATGCCTAACCATGAGACCAAACAACCTGGAGCATCCTGATTCCTAGCCTAAGAAAAAAAACACTGGGGAAGGAGGAAAAACACAAACCGACAAAGAGAGTGGATAGAGTCAGAGTAAAAAGGGAGTGAAGGGGAAACCTTGAAAGAGGAAGAAAAGCCTAGGTAAAAAGGCCAATTATAAACCAAGAATTCAAGAACCCGGAGAGAGAGGCCAAGAGGATAAGGTATTTGCATAAAGTCTTAAGGACCATCTCATAACACCATGCAGAAAACTCCTCCCAGTTTAACTGTCCTAAAGAGGGAACATAGAACCAAAACACAATGAAACCAAAATTCCTAAAAAAACACTGATACCACAACATCCACCACTGAGGAAAAGTTAAGATAGAGATGAAAAGTATTGTGAACCTAATACTCCTCTGCAATCCTAGTGCACCTAAATTTGTGTGTTCTAGGCTAACTAGCTTCCAACTAAGAATGAATACCACCCTTCCATGCAATTCTATCTCCATTCCTTGATTGGCATTAGTTTAATAGATTTATAAACTTTCTATTTCCAAGAATGGTGTGTTTGCAAAAGGCAACAATTTACAATATGATCCATGTTGGTGGGGCACCATGAGCAACTATATAAACTGTGGGTCACCCTCCCTTCGCATCCTTAGCCCAACTAGTATCATAATATGCCATTATCCGCGTAAACCTATCATGATTATTACTCATCAACTCCGAATGTCTATGTGTAAGACGAGTTTCCCTTCTCCAAACTCCAACTCACCTCTAACCTCACCCGTGCACAACACAAATGAAACTGCACTTACAAGTAAACCACCATACATGCAAAGTGCCATTTGGTGGCCACTATGCCTCCCTACTTTAAATTGTTCGTACTCATATCAACTTGTGGAGGTTGCCCCTTCATATGCGTACCCTCCTTGGGGATTAAAATAAAAATCCATATTAACTAACACGATTTTACATCAATTTTAAATATAGATAGAGATATAAAGAAATTGAAAGTAAACAACTTCTTATCAATTTACTTTCATATTTCAATGTAGACTTTGAATAAAATATTTGAATATCCATGTTAACTAATGCTTCAATATCAACTTCATACATACAAGAGAGTGAGAATTATATTTTAAGGTTAACTATAAATAAAATATTTCAATACACATCTTATGTAAAATAATTTTATATCAACTTGCTATATGTAAAGAGAGAAAAAATATTTTAAAGTAAACCAGCATGGATCCATCTTAACCGTGGACCTATCAAGTGCACAAGGGGATCAAATATCTTCAGGTTTAAACCTTTTTTCAAGTTTTGCACACCAAAATAGAGTTAAATCTCAAGAGATGTGATCTCTTTTGACTAGTGGTGATAATATCGGCGATATTTTTAGTTAAACGATATTTTGGCAGGTAAATATCACGATATTTTCATATTTGAAAAAATAATGATATTTTGAAAATCTCGGCTAAATATCGCCATGTTTTGAAAATATCGGTTGAATATCATTATTGCTTTATATGTTTAAAATTCTGAATTTTTTTATTTATTAAGTTTGCTGATATTTTCGTCGATATTGTCGATAAAATGTTTTCAGGACCCTGGCCGATATTTTGTCAATATCAATATTTTCAACACTACTTTTAACATTTAAAAAATCTAAAATTTAAAATAAATCTAAGCTAATTTAATATAAACTTATATACATTTTAATTTTATTTTATTAAATAATATATTAAATTTTATTAAAAATTAAAAATATTTTAAATAAAAATATAAAAATTAAAACATAAAAATTAATTTTTTTTATTCAAATATACTAAAAATATATATTATTTTAATATTAAATAATAATAAAATATCAAGGTCATTAAGTCAAATAATTTCTAATGCCAACAAACATTAAGACAAGAATGCAATGGGTTGTTTTTTATTGTGTATCTTCTTTTCGAAGTACATGTATTCAGGTTTATTCCACGACAGATAATATGGTTTGATAAATGTCAATTTTGCCTTTAATAATAGTGCTTTTGGAGTTGCATCATTTAGTGATTTCACCTTTTTGTAATAAAGATACTTGAGAATCTATTATTATTCATGATTCGAGTGTGGCAGTTTACTGATTGTTTATTATTTTTAAGTGTAAATGAGTTCTCATAGGTATATATAATCATTGTAGTAATAATAAATATATATTTAATTTAATTGAAATATAATTATATCGATGATTAATGCTTATTGAATTTAAATATGGTATATTGCACTTTATTGGAAAAATATTAATTTATGAATTTTAAATTTATTTAGCATATTAAAAAAATATTATTAATTAGTAAATATATATGTTATGTTTTTAATATTTTATCATTAAAATGTTGTATAAAATTTAAAATAAATAAATGTATTTAATTTACAAGTGTGTTGATTATGAGGTTTTGGATAGATGGTGATCGGGTGTTTTGTTAAGTTATTTTTTGATGTGAAGTTATTGGTTCAATTCCGTGCCCCAATGAAGGTGATATGTTGGACATGATGAAGATGTAGTCTTACCAAGCTTACAAAAAAAAATACAAGTGTGTTTTACATTTCTTTTTTAACAACAACTGACAATAGTTATTATATTAAAAGACACTAAGCTAAAAGTTAGTTTAGATACATAATTTACATAAGCAAATTAAAACTAGTAGACTTGATTGGAATATAGTATGTATCAACAACTATTTACAAAATTTTGACCTTGAAGTTTTTTAACAAAATGCTACAATATCTACAATATTTCACCTACACATTCGCCAATACCAACCTAACAAAAACCAAAATTTACAAAGCATCAAAATTTTGCATTAAACCACGAGGAATTATTCCTCCTTTTTTATTTGTGAGTCTCCTGATTAACCATTTAGGAAGGGGGACATGCCCTTTTTTCCCCTACCACCAAAGTTCACCTTGATTTAGCCTTAACCCCAAATTAGCCATGTGATCAACATTGAAGTTGTTTGATCTAAGAACATGGGAACATTTATTCTTGGGGGTAGACTCGTACAACTAAAAAATCAGCTTGGAATTTGACTTAACTTTGTATCCTATGGAAGAGATCCTCAATATAAATGGTGAATTATATTTAAGGAATCACCAAAAACAATCACCTCCTAAATTACCAGATTCACAATTTGCCTCGAACCTTGATACAAGGCATAGGCTTTAGCAATGTTGTTGGAAGTATGACCTAAACCCCAAGCATACATATGTTCTTCTTGATTATAAGAGAACAATATTACCACCATCATTAGCCCCCCCCCCCCCCACTCTTGCCGCCTCTAAGTGCATTTTACATTTCATTTTCATAAAATTGTAACTTTTTTGATATTTAAAAAGGTTGAATGTTGCACTTTGAAAAAATTAATCTCTTTCAAAATATGATAAATCTATAAATAGTAAATAAAATTGTAGATTTTTACTTGTAGATTCAACAACTTATGTGATATGCTAAAATATAAGACAAAAATATACTCTACTTATTAGCGAAAACCAAAATTGATCGATGAAAACACTAAGCAAAAAAGGAAGAATTTCAATCGCACATAACACAATATTTTTATAGGGAAAGCAACTACTCAAAACCTCGACTATCTATATTGCATTAACTAGAAGATCTGAGAAGAAAATACAATGCTTGTTCAACCCGAACAATTTCCGCACAAGTACAATCTATCTCTCTGCTTCACAAACCAGCTCAAGGCAACACTTAGCCAATTCTATTGCCTACCAAGCCCCTACTTCCTTGCGCAATTCCATATTTAATTGGGAAAATCTCTCACCACAATTGCGCAATCCATCATAGGCCTTCTACTGATTGCATGCACCATCTGTACAACTCGAAAAATTATACAACTAATAGAACATTGTCCCTGAACTCTAATCTCAATTGGGTCTACCTCAGAACTGACATGCATAAGTTATTTATGAGTGAATCTTCAGTTAACTGGTGGAGTAGTGGAGTTGCACTAAAGCTGATCCCCACTACTAAACCTCTTACTAGTTCCTCCAACTGTTTGAACTAGTTTAACTCAGTTATATTGAGTTAATTAATTACAACTCAAAAGAACTCAACCTGAACCCTTAAAATTTAGGAATTGCTCTACATGACTCTAGATAGACTTCTAACTCGAATTTATTGAGCCAACTAAGTCAAATTAACTTAGTTAACTAATAACAAGTTGCTATGAGAATATATTTTTGATTTAATTCCTAATTTAATTCAAGGAAAAATTAAATGAGGATTTATTATTGCTATTTTTAACACTCTCTCTCAACAAGAAAGGGCTTATCTGCTACCCCGATCCTGCCTCTGTGAAACTCAAATTTGCATCTTGACAATGAATTTGTGAATGTACTCCAACAACATAATTCTCCTCTGCACATAATCTCGAAGATGATGATACTGGATATCAATCTGCTTGGACTGATCATGAAAAAATGGATTCTCTGAGAGTTTGATAGTCATAGTGAAACATTGTTGGATCCATCTACTGACCAAACAAACCAACAAGAATATTCCTCATCTAGATAGCCCCACAAGCTGCTTGACTAACAACCATGTACTATGCTTCTGCTGAACTAAGTGCAACTTATATATGTTTCCTATTGTACTAAGAAAAAAAATGTTGACCCAATACTGAAGATCCCACTTGATGTGCTCTTTTTGTTGGATGGGCTCCTTGCCCAATCTACATCAATGGAGCCTTGAAGCTTCACTCCCTCTGTCCATATGTACCAAAGACCATACTGAGTAGTGCCTCTAGGGTATCTCAACACGTGCTTAGCTTCCTTCCAATACAACTTGGTCGGCTTAACCATTGCTTGATTAAGCTGGTTAACTGTATAACACATCTCTGGTCTTGCGTTCACCAAATACATGAGTGAACCCACAAGATGCCTATAAATAGTAGTCTCCACTACTACACCAGAAGTAGCATCCTCCTTCCTCCAGTGACCAACTAGAGGAGTCTCCATGGGTTTATTGCTCTCCATGTGGAACTTCTTGAGTATCTCATTGGCATACTTTCCCTGAGAGACAAACAGTTCCTCATCACCTTGTTACTTCCATACTAGAAAGTAATGCATGAGCCCCAAGTCCTTCATTTTGAACTCTCTTGCAAGGTCCTCTTTTCAAGACTTGATCAAATTATCATCACTTGTCAGAATCAAATCGTTGACATATAAAACAATATTCAACAATTTACCTTCAACCACAATATGGTAAAGGTTTGCATTTGCTTCACTTTTGGTGAAGCCCAACCTAGTGAAATAGCTATCGATCCTAATCTACCAAGCAAAGGGTGCTTGTTTTAGTCCATACAACACTCGATTGAGTCGGCACACATGTGACTCTCTATTGAAGGTCTCAAATCCTTCAGGCTTCTCAATATACACCTCTTCCTCAATCATGTCATTGAGGAATGTTGTCTTTACATCCATCTGATGTATCTTCCATCCCATCTACACCGAAAGTGCTAGAATGGACCTGATTGATGGGTACCTTGCAATAGGAGAAAATGTCTCATCATAATCAATCCCCTCCACTTGAGAAAACCCTTTGGCCAAAAACTTGGCCTTGTGTTTCTCCACACTACCATCCGCTGACTTGTCTGCCAGTCTTGGGACCACATCCCAAACATTGTTCCTGAAAATGGAGTCATACTCCTCAACCATGGCATCAACCCAAACTAGTTGCTTCACTTCTTCCTTAAAAGAGGATGGCTCAATCTCTACACATCTGCTCATCAGAGCTATGTAGCTAGAGTACCTCTCCGGTGATCTCCTCTTCCTGCGTTGTGATGTGGGTGCTCCCACATTCTCTCTAGCATCATGCAATAACATGGAATCCTCTTTGGTGTGCTTTCTCCCATCTCTGGAAGACTGTGCATGAGTGGGTGTCTCCACTCCCTGCTCCTCTACATGTGGCTACTCCACATCATCCTGAGGTTCCTCCTTAGGAGCTAAAAGCTCCTCAACTGCATGTAGTTGAAGATCCCTCTCAAGGGAACATCTCATAGCCTTCTCTTCATCAAATTTCACATCTCTGCAAACCACTGTCATCTTGTTGGTTGGCAGGTACACCCGATAGTTGTGAGGTGTATCATTATACCCCACAAATATGCCCAACTTTGTTGTTGGCTCTAGCTTTTTCCATGCATCTTTGATAACATGGAAGTAGGCTGATGAACCAAAGATCCTGAAGTGTCCCACATCTAGCTTCTTCCCTAAAAAAGCCTCTTCCGGTGTACTCATCCCGAGAATTCTATGAGGGCTTCTGTTCTGCAAATAAACAACTGTGTTGCATCCTTCATCCCACAAGTGTAATGGTAGGCCCTAATCATGCAACATTGCCCATGTCGCTCCCACAATACTCATGTTCTTCCTTTCAGCCACTCCATTCTGCTGTGGGTTATGAGGTGCTATCAACTCCCGTCAAATGCCTTCTGATGCACAAAAGTTTTTGAACTCATTCGACACATACTCTCCACCATTATCACTCCTGAGAGCTTTAACTTTCATACCAGTATCTTTCTAGACAAGTGCTTTAAATTCATAAAACTTAGCAAAAGTATGATCTTTCTTCTACATGATGAAGATCCAACACCTACGAGAAAAATCATCAACAAATATCACATAATACCTATGCTTGGTCGTGGATGTTGTCGAGAACGGTCCACACACATTTGAGTGAACTCAATCGAGGATCACCTGTGCTCGACTGTCTTTGTCATGAAAGTAAGCTTTGGTGTACTTCCCCAATGTACACCCTTTTCATGTGTCTACTTGCTCTAGTGTAACCTTGGGAAGACTGGTAGAAATTTGTTGCATGATCTTCAAAGTGCCATGGTGCAAGTGACCCAACCTCCTATGCCACAATTCATTGATGTCTCGGATCTACACCTTCTCTGCTTTAGTGCTCAAGGCAACACAATCTTCTACCTTCAACTTGTAGAGGTTCTTCACTCTAACCCCTATCCTCTTCACCTGTCCTGTGCCTATGTGACGAAGGAACACCTTTCCCTTACTAAATATCACATCATAGCCTCTATCCTCCAACATGGCAATCCAAACCAAGTTCTTCTTCAAACCAGGAGCATACATAACATCTCGCAAAGTGAGGGGAGAACCAGACTCCCTCTGAAAGGTAACTGTACCGATCCTGCGTTATACCTCCAATCATCACCCATCTTGATATGCATCTAGAGATCCTTCTCCTCCAAGTTACTGAAGAGCTCTTTGTTATCGGTCATGTGGAAAGAAGCTCCACTGTCAAGGTACCACACACTACCCATCATCGATGACACCATACAAGTGATGAGGGTGAAATCCAGTTTAGAATGTTGAAGCAAGAGCCTCACCTGCGGCTCATAATGAGGGCTTCTTACCGACCTTCTTATGCAGACACTTTGTGGCAAAATGTCCTAGCTCGTGACAATGAAAACGCTTGTTTTCGACATGTCCTTCTTCTTGCCGCCTTGACAAGAATTTGATTTGGAATGGGATGACTTCCCCTTCCCTTTCTTTGCCTTACTCGCTAAGGCACAATTCTCCTCATCATCATGCTTTGATGAGGATTCATCTTTGGTGTTCTGTCGAATCTCTTCCTGTACTAGGTTGGACCATAATCGCTTCCATTCTGGTAGCTTCTCCCTCCCATTAACCGAGTCTTGGTAACTGTGCCAACTCTTGGGAAGTCTTAGAAGTGCTAGGCTCACCAGCTCGTCTTCGACAACAGTAATCCCGACACTTCCAAACTCATCCTGACATTGGGTGAACTTGGTTAAGTATTTCAGAATAGAGTCACCTTTTTCCATCTTGATATTTCTGAGTTTGTCCTTCAATGCCAACTTCTTGTGGTCATTGCTATTTTAAAATAGGTATGTCAATGCCTTCCACATTGCAAATGGAGTTTCCTTACTTTGGAAATTCAAGACAATATGATCTCGAACTCCTTCTCACTTTTGCCACATAGTTTCTCCATTCAGCGAGATCTTTAGCATCAGATGTTGGAGGCTTCGGAACATCATGATCTATGAATTCCTTTAGCTCGTTATCTTTCAGCACTGCTTCCATCATGTCCTTTCAAGCTATGTAATTCGAGTTGCCCTCCAGGGCATACTCAAGTCTCAAACCGTAGAATGACATACTGCTGACTCTAAAGTATGAACCTGCAAATTTGATTTCACTTGCCTAACAAACTCGAATTCTCCTCTTCTATAATGTCTTCAGCTTTGATACCATGTAGATTTTTACTTGTAGATTCAACAACTTATGTGATATGCTAAAACATAAGGCAAGAATCTACTTTACTTATCAGCGGAAACCAAAATTGATCGATGAAAACACTAAGCAGAAAAGGAAGAATTTCAATCGCCATAACACAATGTTTTTATGGGGAAAACAACTGCTCAAAACCCCAACTATCTATATTGCATTAACCAGAAGATCTAAGAAGAAAATACAATGCTTGTTCAACCCGAACAATCTTTGCACAAGTACAATCTATCTCTTTTATTCACAAACCAGCTCATGCCAACACTTAGCCAATTCAGTTTCTTGCTAAGCCTCTACTTCCTTACGCAATTCCATAGAGAATTAGCCGATATTTAATTGGGAAAATCCCTCACCATAACTGTGCAATCCATCAAAGGCCTTCTAGTGATTGCATGCACCATCTGCAGAACTTGGAAAATTATACAATTGATAGTACACTATCCCCAAACTCTAATATCAACTTGGTCTTCCTCAGAATTGACATGCATGAGTTATTTATGAGTGAATCTTGAGTTAACTAGCGGAGTAGTGGAGTTGCACTGAAGCTGATCCCCACTACTAGACCTCCTACTAGTTCCCCCAACTATTTGAACTAGCTTAACTAACTTTAACTTTAACTTAGTTAGACTAAGTTAATTAATTACAACTCAAAAGAACTCAACTTGGACCCCTAAAATTTATGAATCACTCTACATGACTCTAGATAGACTTCCAACTCGAATTTACTGAGCCAACTAAATCAAATTAATTTAGTTAATTATTACAAGTTGCTATGAGAATAAAATTTCGATTTGATTCCTATTTTAATTCAAACACAAATTAAATTAAAATTTCTTGTTGCTATTTTTAACAAAATTTACATTTATTTACAAGTTAATAACTTAAACTAAAATCTCTGAATCTATATCTATATCTCTCTATATATATATATAATTTAATAAAACTAAGAAAATTAAAAGTTCTTAAAAATATGTAATAGGTAAACTTCATACCATCAAATTATTAATTATTATTAAGGCATTGTTTTAAATTGATATATAAAATTAGATATAATTATAGAATTATAATTTACTTAATTAAATATATATAATATAATATGGTAAAATGTTTTTTTATGTTTTGATTATAAATAAAATTTAAAAAATAATAATTAAATTATATACTTTTTAATGTAAAGTCCGAGTGTCTTTTTATTATTCTCTGCAACAACAGTTGTGAATAAAAGTATTTAAAAAATTAATGTTGACATTTAAATCTAAGTTGTCCAAAATTTATGAAACTTTTTTCAAGTTGAACCATTATAAATTAAAATTTATTATTTTTAAACCAATTTAAATTCATTTATTAAAATATTATTGGTTCAATTCTTTCACCTCTTATTATGTAATAATTGCAGATGTACTTCACTATTAATTAATATTGTTACAATTTTAATATAATATATTTAAAATTTATTATTTTAGAATTTTATTCGTGAATGATGCTTTTATAAGTGACACTTTGTTTGATATAATTTATGGCCCGACTCCAAAACGGTAAAAATTATAAATTTATATAAAACTACATAATCTTTCAAGTATAGCATAATGAACTTGTGATTAATGCTCATGTATATGATGTTTTGTTTGATATCATTTAAGTGGCGACTCTTCACTTTATTAATATTTTAAATATTTTAAGAATGATGCTAATCATTCTATTATTTGATAGAATTATAAATTAGATAATTTTTTGAATTTAGGATAATGAATTTATATTTTTAATTTAACTTCTTAAATATTAGCTATTTTATTAATAGTGTGTATTAAATTAACATAAAGTAAATATTTTTTTAATTGATTTTTAAGTTGAAAGGAAGAATAATTTGTTTATTATTCCAACAGGGTAATAAGGTATTAAAAAAAAATTTGATGTTCACATTAAGTCTAAGTTGTCCAAAAATTTATGAAACTTTTCCAAAGTTATTATAAATTAAAATTTATTATTTTTAAACCATATTTAAATCTATTTATTTAAAATACTATTGGTTCAATTCTTTCACCTCTTATTATGTAATGATGGAAGATGTACTTCACTATTAATTAATATTGTACAATTTAATGTACAACTTCCACTATAATATGACAGATATACTCTATCGCTAATATAATTTATATTGTACGAGTTTCCACCTTGTTTCTGGAGTAAGACCTCACATATCCTAACCAAATGTAATATTAGATCGCAGAAAATGTAAAAGGTTATAGCACGGATTCTGAACCTCTGGTCATAGACTCTAATAAGATGTACTCCATCGCTAATATAATTTATATTGTACGAGTTTCCACCTTGTTTCTGGAGTTAGACCTCACATATCCTAACCAAATGTAATATTAGATTATAGAAAAGGTAAAAGGTTATAGCAACCTCTGGTCATAGACTCTAATAAGCATTAATGCACATAAGTTCTGAGGACCAATTCAATAAATTACAATGGGCACACGTTTCAGAAAACACAAGTTTCCTTTATAGTTAAGAGGACAGAGATCCTAATAAATGTGATCTAACAACTAAGGTAAATATAAAAAAATCTTAGAGGGGGGCAGACATAATAAGCATTCAATATTTAATAATGTATTTGTTGAGATACAATAATTTATTAGTGTTCCAAATTTATCAAAATTTTTGAAATCAGTGTTTCAGTGGAACCATTAATGTTCAGGTACAATTAATCGTAAATGTTATTAAACGTTTACTTATAAGTTATTATTTATTATTGTGCAATCACGAATTAAGTAAGAATTATGGAATAATAAGATTTTTAAAATTATAGCAAATAAATGTTATTAAAAATATTCCAATAAATAAAAAGGTAATTGTTAAAGTTTTACTTTGTAAAATTGAAAATTATTTAACATTTTTGTTTTGTTTTGTTTTGTTTTTTTGTTTTTTTAATTATTATTATCAAAATAGATGGTTAAACAAAAACCTAATGCATAAGTATACATCAGGGATGATAAAGCGTACTAAAAGTTGACAGACGATTCCATACTTATAATAATATTATAATATTATCACTATATAATGATATTATTGTGTTTATGTACAAATCAACCAAAATACATATTATCCTAAACCATGTATAACTAATGGTTAATTTACTAAAATTCACGTCAAATTATTTAATATCTATTATTTGATATTATAACGTTATTTATAAACACTTTCACGTTATTAGGGCCCTACTTATAAACAAACTAATTTAAAATTTAAAATTAAGTTGGCCTTAATCAACCTTTATAACCTGTGTTTATGTACGTTTATTATAATAATACATTTGATAACATTTGTGACTTGGGCCTTTAATTTTGAATACTTAAAATAAACAAGAATAAACAAACTAATTTAAAGTTTAAAATTAAGTTGGCCCTAGTCAACCTTTATAACCTGTGTTTATGTACATTTATTATAATAATACATTTGATAACATTTGTGACATGGGCCTTTAATTTTGAATACTTAAAATAAACAAGAATATCTACAAAATAACCTTTGTTCAAATACTATAGTTAATTCATACATTTCAAAATTCAATAATTAAACTAAACTGTAGAGAAATATAATTATTAAAAATTCAATAATATATAAATTAACATTCCCAAAATGTTTTAATTTTATATTAATTAATTTTATAAAAATAGATATAAAACTGGACATCATTCTTTAAATATCCTTTGAAATTACAAATCATAATTATAATAAAGATGATGATCTAACGAACATAATTAATAACGTAATCCATTATTTTCGCAACAACCGAACACTATAATCCTAGCTTATTTTTTAAGAAATTTATAATTATATAATTTTAATCATTATTTAGTCAAAGTGAAATTATTCTACCGTCCATCGTGAAGCAGAGATCGTTGAGCTTCATATGATCGAAGGCTCGTAGCTCTTATTTTTGACCGTCCAAAAATCAGTTTCGCTCGCATTATATTATTTATAAATAAGAAATATTTGAAACTCAAATTCCAACATCTCATTGTCCACATTAAATGCCAATACTTAATTGTTCGCATTAATTTTCGGTATGTCACGAATTACAATAAATGTAGAGATGAAAGCGTTCTGAATAACAGATCTTCAATGATTTTGACCTGACACATTCTTTTCTACGAAGTTCTGTTTATCTCGGGAAGTATTGGTCAAAAAACTAAGCAGTAACATGGCCAGCCATGTAATTTTATAAGAGCCCAGTGCATGTATGCAAATAGATTGAGATAATATCATCATATTTGGACATATTTCCAGCGTCAGCGGAATTGCTTTGCATTGCCCATCCGCCATTAAATTTAGGAGTTGCTTTGAATTGCCCATCTGCCATTAAATTAGGAGTTGCTTTGAATTGCCCGTCTGCCATTAAATTTAGAGAAGCTGGTTGCAGTCATCACTACACAGCAATGGCGGAAGAGTCTCTGAGATATCCTCTATTAGAGGATACAGGGAGAGACAGACAATGGATTCAGAGCAGGCAGAATGATCTTTCTCTGGATGCCCACTCAATCTTGGATCCCAAAGTTCTGGCTAGAGAGAGCTGGATCGAATCCAAGAAACTGTGGTATATTGGAGGTCCTGCAATTTTCACTGCTATATGTCAGTATTCGCTGGGAGCCATCACCCAGACCTTCGCTGGGCATTTGGGCACCATAGAGCTCGCTGCAGTGGCCATCGAGAACTCCGTTATAGCAGGGCTGGCCTTCGGAACCATGGTGGGTAAACATAAAGCCTACCAAAACCAATCTCCCTTTGTAGTTTTGCTTTTTAGTATTGTTTGTTTGGAGATATTGAATTGAATTGTCAGATATGCAGCTTGGTATGGGCAGTGCATTGGAGACACTCTGCGGTCAGGCCTTTGGAGCAGGGCAGATACACATGCTGGGAGTGTATATGCAGAGGTCATGGATTATACTTAATGTGACAGCATTGGTTTTAAGTCTTGTTTATATTTTTGCACCACCGATATTGAAGCTCTTTGGACAAACTGACGAGATTTCCGCCTTGGCTGGGAAGTTTGCCATCTGGATGCTTCCTCAGCTATTTGCTTACGCAATGAATTTTCCCATTCAGAAGTTCCTCCAGTCTCAAAGCAAGGTCATGGCCATGGCTTGGATCTCTGCATTGGGATTAGTCTTACACATTTTCTTGAGCTGGCTGTGTATAATAAAATTGGGGTGGGGATTGCCAGGAGCGGCCATAACTCTCAACCTCTCATGGTGGATAGTTGTATTGGGGCAGCTTGCGTATATATTGTCAGGCACCTGTCCTGGGGCATGGACTGGATTGTCATGGTCGGCGTTTCGAGATTTGGCTGCCTTTGTCAGGCTTTCCTTGGCTTCTGCTGTTATGCTATGGTTTGTTTTCTTCAACCACATTTTCTATCCTCCCTGGTTTTGTTGTCTAGTTCATTCCAATTCTATTAAAGTGTTTCTGCTGATCTTGTACTCTTATTCTGGCAGCCTTGAGTTCTGGTATCTGATGATATTGATCGTTTTGACTGGGCACCTGAAAAACCCAGAAATTGAATTAGACTCTATCTCTATTTGGTATAACATTTACAGGATCATTTTCTTTATGTTTAATATCCTTCAGTTCTACATCATTGCATACCAATATACTTTCTTAGCAACTGATATGTCTTTGCAGCATGAATTTGAATGGATGGGAAGTGATGATAGCCCTTGGATTCAATGTTGCTATCAGGTCTGTTGGGTTTATTTTCCCCATCTTAATATGCCCTGGACCTATTCAACATAATTCAGACTTATATATTCTCAGTTTGCACAGAAGACAAACTATGACTATTTAATAGTTTTTTGTGACAATTCTTTCAAAACTACTTGTATTTGCTGCAGTGTGAGAGTATCAAATGAACTGGGAGCTGGACATCCAAACGCTGCAAAGTTCTCAGTAGTGGTCGTGACTTTGACGTCACTATTGATAGGCATCGTTTTTATGATTCTTATTTTTGTCACCAAAAATGATTTCCCAGTGCTTTTTACAAATAGCCAAGAGGTTATGCATGCAGTAACCAAGCTAGCAACCTTGCTGGCACTGACAATGATTCTCAATAGCGTGCAGCCGGTTCTATCAGGTAAGAGCCTCAATTTTTGTTTTTTCTGATGCTAATCGCTCGGACTGTAAAGTACAGTCCACATAATCTTGCATTTATAAAGTAAACAGAGTCCAGTAATTTGAGACTGTATCTACTATTTTCTGTATTTCCTCTCGTTATTTTTCACTAATCATGAATTTTTCACTCTGTTTAAAAGGATGTAATCTATGATTTTATAACAACGGCACTTGCCATAATACTTCCTCCTTTCAGAAATCTCTCCTTGATACCAACTATGTTGCCATTATTGAAGGAAATTTAAAAAGTGATTTAATTCAACAAATATAGGAAAAAGCTATTCAGAAAAGTTAAGTTTCCCTGCAGCAATAAAGCAACGTTCACTAAAAAACTGCAACATAAAAAATGAAATACCAGGGTGTCACTCTGAAGACTACTTTTCAGTCAGTAATGCCAATAGTACCTATTACCTACTAATTGTCTGTGTCTGGTATTTGATGAGGATGGCTGGACAGTGAAATACCTTCATGGTCTCATCCATGGAGGGATGGCTTCTTGTTTCAGTGGTACTTTGTGAGATAATATATGACCTATAGCTCTGAGAAGAGAGTCAGAAAGGAGACGTTGAGTTTGGAAAAGTGAAATCTATTCCCACCATTTGTAATTCTCTTTAGCTTCACGGCAAATAGAGAACCATAGAAAGAAACAGTGGACAGACAAAAAGACAGCAAGTATGTAGTCCATCACCAAATTCTTCCACTGTATAAGATTACCCGAGTTGTAAAGAGCACCTGGTTCTACTTCTTTTTAATCCTTTTCACCCTTTAGGTAATAGATAAGGCAAGTTAGGAATTATTTCCTGTCTGCCCTTTTCATCTACTTCAATGGGAATGATTTCAGCTTAATTTAGGGAGATGAACCCGTACCATGGGGCTCTGCTTCCATAAACTTAATATATGTTGATAAATGCCTAGTGAGAATGTATAACATTTCTGGTTATTTTCTTAATGACTTTAGAATGGTTATTGATAACTTCCTGATTGCCACATCGGTATTATGTTATTTCTGCTCATTTTTTAATTGTTTGCAGAATGTTTGATGATGAGTTCCTAAGTATGAAATTATGACAATTTGGCTCTTTTTCAATGATTTCAGAAAAGCTTCTCTTCCAGAGCACAAAAGCTTATGTCTGAAAATATTCAATTCCAACTAGAGCCATAATTATCAATTGTTTGGATATTAGCTTTTCCTCGGCTAGAAAGCAGGAAAAAATGCATTCTAAGTGTTGGGATGGCATCAGTATATTGCTTTTTGCAACCAATCGTTTTTAGTAGGACGATAGAACTTTTAGTTTACACTTGTAGGGTAAAGTGTTAATTTTAGGTATGTTCTATGCTGAGAGCAATTTTACTTCAATTTTCCATATTAGCTCAATATCAATTCCAGATTAGCAATCACATTTAGCATGATAGTAAAATGCAGATAGAACATAAATATAAATCGAAGAAAACAAGCCAAGACAAGAGGACACAAGATGTGGTGCTGGCCAGGAACAAACCCCAATGTGGGGAAACCCTTGATCAATTCCTCTTATGTTCTTCAATAGTTTAGCAGAGAGAGAAATAGTACATATACATCAGAAATCAACACTTTGACTTGACAAGAAAAGAGCAGAGATCTTCACCATGAAGTAACATAATGAGGTTGTTGATTTGAACTCAGGTGAAGGCATACTGCTTCAACTGATCCTCCGAGGTGACTCCTTCACCATGCTGCACCCATCACTGTGCTGCACCTCATCATCATGCTGCACCTGACACTGTGCTGCACCCAATCACTATGCTGGCCCCATCTCTGAGCAGTACCTCATCATCATGCTGTACCCATCAAGCTACTCTTCATCATCATTATGCTGCATCCTTCATTCTGCACTGTGCTGTAGCCTTCATTGTACTATGCATACTGCAATACATCCATGCTTATCATCACGGTGCTGCATCATGTTGCGTCCATTGTGCTGCACCATGCTGCCCACAACAGTCAATGCATTCATCAATGCATCCGTTATCCATGCTGCATCCATCCAAGTACGTTGCATCTAAACATACTGTCCATTATCACTGTGCTGTACACTGCAATATTGTCATGGGACAGACTTAGCTGCTTGCTATGGCTTGCAGCCTAGCAAAGCAGCTAGCTGTAGTAACCCTTCAAATCAAGCTTATCACCAATATGCCAAGACAGTCCTTAACACACTATCATCTACAACATCATGACAACAATACAAGACTACTAATGGTAAGACTTCCTCCATGACAGCTCCTAAACAATGGCACTCCTTTTCTTCCACGCTGGAGGTTCCACTACCCTTGGTTAAGGGTTCCTTCTGCTTGCTGCGTATTACAAACAATGATTTTTCTGCCAGTGTATAGGAGACTTTGACTGTGTATAAGGGTCAGCAATTAGGGCTCCTTAGAACAGCGGATTAGACCTTCACACACAGCTGGTTAAGGCCTCTCCCTCTGCGTCTTAGCTCACCCTTTAGGACTGCAGCTAGGGTAACATAGGACAGCATATAGATCTCACAGCAGTGGATAGAATCTCCTTATGACAGTGGACATTAGGAATTGCTTGAAGCCTTCTTTAATCACAGATGAAGGGCAACTTCTAGTGCGGAATAAGCCCAGCAGTTAGAGCGAATCTTGGACTGCAACTAGGGCTCTCCTTAGGGTTGCATAATGCCTCCTTTTGCTGTAGATAAACCCCTTGTTGACTGCGGCCTAGAACAACGAGTTAGGGATCTCCTTTAGGGTTTAGATAATGCAATGTGTAGATCTCTTATGGACAATGTTAAGGTTTTCACCATGACTGCGTTTAGGGCAGCTTCATCTCAGCGTTGAGGGCTATTGCAACCAGCATATTCTAGTCACTTGCTTGACTGTGTCCTAGTCCCTTGTGTGACTGCATCCTAGTCCTTTTCAGTTTAGGGCATCGCAGACCTCTTCTGGACAGCGTATCCTCTTGGGGACTTTCCCTTCCACTAAAACCCAAAACAGTGGAGAGAGGAGATCAAAAGAGGGGAGTCCCAAATGACTTTCAAGGCACCTCTATTTATACTAAAACTCGGAGGACAAGTGGGGGTTATTTAGTTGCTGGCCGACCTTGACGAATTATCACATAACACAAATAAATTCATATCTCCATGAATACTTGTCGGAATCGGATGATCTTTAGATCAATCCTACACCTCTCGACAAGAGGAATTCAAGAAAAATATCAGCTGCCATAAATAAGATGACCCACATGGAGTTTGGCCTTAGTTGCCAATTTTAACATAAAGCAATCTGTTTGTATGCAATATATTTAAAGCTATTGTTATTGTTAAGATAAAATTGTGTTACTACCATGAAATGCAAATTCATTTTACATTTTGGAGGCATTATTTTCTGCAGCACTGTCCTAGGAGATTTTTGCATTTTGGAGGCATTATTTTCTGCAGCACTGTCTTAGGAGATGTGAGCTTTGGAAGCTTGGTACAATTTGTTGGGAATCACGATTATCGTTAGACCAAAACCTGCAGGTATTAGTCAACAATCGCATTGCCAGAGATGAGGATCCATGAGAGGCAGTTAGTCCATGTCGCAAAAACACATGGGGAGCGTTGGTTTATCCAATGTCCAACAATTTCCCTCCCAACGCGAGCCAGGTGTGTATCGAACTCGTGAGCTGCGTTCTGATACCACTCGTTGGGAATCACGATTTCCGTTAGACCGAAACCTGCAGGTATTAATCAATGATCGCATCACCAGAGATGAGATCCACGAGAGGCGGTTAGTCCATGTTGTGAAAACACACGGGGAGCGTTGGTTTATCCAATGTCCAACACAATTCTGATGCAGGAGCATTTCTTCAAGTCAACAAGACCTAGGAGGTCTTACCACACTTGCTAAACGGAGTGGATTCCCTTAATTTAATGTAATTAAAGACGTGGATTTGGTTTTCTAAATGAAATGGGGATTATTTCCTCATCAACATGTAACACACCATTTGAGGTGATTTATTGAAGGAGTTAGAGATTTTAGGTTCAGATTTTATAGTGTCTATAAATCACTGATTAGATCTATCTTTAGTGGATCTCAACTAAATCATTTTGTTGTATAAAGATGGTCTTCGTAAAAAGAGAAAAAATCATAGTGAGTGGAAGAGAGTGAGAGGCGTGAGTAAGTGAAGGTTCGTGAGACCAAAAGGAGAGGGGAGTGTGACATTATTGCTAATTGATTGATCCTCCCTCCGTGGTGTAAATAATCAGAGTTTTATCGAATTTCATGATTGAAATCAATTTGGTGTGATTGGGTGTGTGATCCATTAATGTGATGAATAAATTGAGTTTGTTTGGTTCCTATTATAACAAAGTACACACAGTAGTTAGAGGACCAGTCCTGGTTCTGTTATGAATTCAATTCTTTGAGTTCAGACCCGATACTGTGAATCGTTGTGTTAATATTTTGGGAAGCGAAAGAAGCTACAGAGCGATCAAGTTAGGTTGGCTCACTCTTGTATACAAAGGAATATGCAGTGATTTTTTTACTAAGTTGTAGAGCATCGAATCCCTTTGAGGAGGAAACACACTAGTGATTTTGAACCAGTCAAGGAAACATCGGGGAAATGTTTCCCCAAGTCTCCCCAAAAGGGGGATGTGAGAAAGCATTTCCCCAGGTGTCCCCTCATCCTAGGTGCGTGGGAAGTGTGAGGTGAGTGCATCCCACCCTGTTGGATTTTCTTAGGGCTATATTTTCTTTGCTTTAGATAATTGCATTTTATCATTTACTAATGAGTTCACCCCACAACATCATAACATTATTCAGATTTACAGCATTATTCAGTGGCACATGTAATTATATAGAAAGAACAATATCATTATCAATGTAGCAGAACATAAAGGAACAATAAAATGAAAACATTCACACATAGAGACACCAAGATTGGTCGGAGACCAAGGAAAAACCCACTACAGGGAAAACCCTTTCAAATTCTTCTTCTTATTAGATTGTCATTGAATGATTAAACAAAAGAGAGTATAATGATCCATATCTTCAACCATAATCCTATCCATCAAAATCAACTAAACAACATCCATGAGATGAACCCATCAATGCTAATAATCAAAACCTTGATTCAAAAGCTTGTAATTAATTGTCATTGCTTGCGGTCAACTGCTGAATTTTGCGATCAACTGACGAAATTTGTGGTCAAATGTAAAACTCAAACCCTGGTTCCCAACTGCACGCAGAGAGTGATGTGTGTGCGGCTAAAACCTTCCAACCGCACACATGAGCCTGTGTGCCTGTAGTTGTGACCAGAAACTACCTATTGTTGGAAACCAAAACCCTAAACATGTGCGAGCTTCGGACCCTACAATCTTGGACCTGTATGAACCAATCTTTGTGGCCCAGCCTCAGACCTGTGTGAGCCAAACCCAAAGAAAGGAGAATGATCATAATGATGATGTCCAAATGAGCTTGAGGTCACTTGTATTTATAGCCATCCATGGGTGTCCAATTTCTCTTTTGGGCAAACCTGTCCTT
This sequence comes from Pinus taeda, assembly GCA_000404065.3. NCBI lineage: Eukaryota > Viridiplantae > Streptophyta > Pinopsida > Pinales > Pinaceae > Pinus > Pinus taeda. The sequence continues at coordinate 384,027 of APFE031239831.1, read as the reverse complement.
TTGTGCACATGTAGGATTTTCCTCAAAAATACACTTTCCCTTGTCCAAATTGACTGCGTCAATAGTCAAAATCGGTCCTCTCGAAAAGAGGAATCTAGTCCCATGATTGGAATTTGTCACCGTGCTGCCAAAAATTAACACTCTCTCTCAGCTTGGGAGAAATTCCAATCCTGTCATCATATCATGTGCTATCTCAAGAATCTCGTCATCAAGTATCGTCATTGTTCATCTCGGTTGATCTCTACTTATTCCTGCTTATCTCTTGATTGTTTTTGCTCATATGCTGAACATTCTCGAATCTAAAAGAAGAAGAATTTGATATCAAAGGGAAGTCCAAGCTACCACCCTCTATTCATCGGGGAGCCACTGCTACCACTCGAAATCATCTGCCAGTGGGGAGCTCAATGCTACAACCCGGGAAACATCGGAGAGCTTAACATAAGGGAGTACATCTCAACTTGAAACCATATTGGGGAGCTCAGTCTCAACCCGAAATCCAATGACAATGAGGAAGGCCCTATAGGACACTCTTAACCCAAGTCATCTCATAGGGGAGCAAACATCTTCCACCCTATGTTGAGCAATAGGAGTCATAGACTATAGCATAGGGGAGCAAACATCTTCCACCCTATGTCGATCAACAATATCTCATCCATCCTATTGCCCATTGATCTTCGCAACAATGACCCTTAAGAGTCACGTGGAAGAATACCTACATCATAATCAACTTGGGTAACACACCTACAAGCACTCTCTCAACCTGTTGGTCATACGGGGAGCGAATCCCAACAAGCTCAACCTGTGGGTATGATGCCAACTGGGGTATACTTTGCATAGACCAAGATAGGGGAGCAACATCTCCGACCCTATGGGTAACAGATAAGGGTATACCCTATTGTCCAGAGATCCCTCAACCTCAGGAGCCCTCCATCTTAATTCATTACCTTGGGAGCTCAAACAAGGGGGGAGAGTTGGCTCAGTGTTCTCGATCAGTCTTGCTCTTTGTAGATCAAAAACATATCATCGTGCTCATATCTAGTACTGGCTTAAACAACTCACTGAAGAGTTCAATCATAATGTCTCAAAAGTAGTAGTCTCCTATTTATGCATGACATCAAATCAAATATTATATTAGAACAAATATATATCACAAAAGGATACCTTATTCATCCTCCCTCTCACAGAGGCAGCAACCACAAGCCTAAGCTTGTCTCATACAACAACACTATCTTAATATATGAAGATATCTTAGTCCCGGCTATATACGAGATTCTCTGCCAATCAGGTCCTACACTTTATTATCGCAATCTATTGCTGTCACATCCAGAGCTTGTTCAAAATAGTTTTCCAAAGAGTTTCTTCAACTTGCCTCACAGCTAGCCATGCTAGCAACATCATACTCAACCTCGGTCATGCTTAATGCTATAGACTTTTCATCCAAAATATCATGGCAGATCTCATACTAAGGAGCACCCAGATATGCTCATCTCATCAATAACGATCCCAAACAACATTAGTACATCCATGCAGTCACATATCACAGGAAGAGTATCTCATATCAAAAATTGATCTTCCCATGCAAATATCTCTAAGTGTGCTTGGCGGCAACCCAATGTATTAAAAAATAAATCAAAGTCATACCTTGGACCACTTTTGAAGTAGAGGATTGGATTGGCACATCTTCCTGGTTTCACCAGTAACTGTCAATGCAGACATACCATGCTCGAGAAGCTTGCTACAAACCTTATGATGCTATCTGTAAATATTATTCTAATCAAACCAATATACTCAGCCTTGCACAAATCAACACTGTGCAATCAAATCAACTAAGTCAACTTATCAAGCCTTAGATGCCAAATCAAAAACTAGTATCAAAGCCATAAAAGTTACTGCCAATATCATAGTGACAAACTCTTTGGACTAGGTGACAGGTAGAGCTCACATTCAAATACCAAGTTATGACTTCATCTATCGTCATGTCAACAAATTGTCATTTACCAAGCAATATCTAGCTAAACTTCATCAAGCCATCCTCATGATCATAATATAAATCATTTTTGTCACTAGATGCAAATGTATACATTCATTGTGAGATCAAAATTGTTTATACTTCAACCAATGTGCCAAAGCCAATGATGTCAATATGGAGTCACTATTGAATACCAATATTAATCACTGAAAGTCACTATGCCCATATAGCATTGTCATCAAGGCAAATCATCGAGTATCAAATCAAAACCCTAATTTGTTATTGTTGTGAATTCAATCAATGCATAAAACATATCTATGAACTATCAAGCATCATGTCAAAACTCCAATATTGTTCATCTATATTAAACCAAGAAGCCAAATCTTGTCAAACCCTTGCAACAGTTATCAATTATTGTCATATACTAGCTTCAATGATCAAATCAAAATGACATACTAATATGCATATTTCGGTCCCCTGCAAACAGAAGTTTAGTTAACACGTTTACATTCTCTATAGTAAGTCAAACATTCAAACTTCTTTGCTCATAGAACTTTCTATTGTTTGCTCCATATCTGCAGTACTGTCATACCCCTAGTGCACTCTTGATTTCATGCATAAAGCTTCAGTTTTTGTGACCTACAGACACAACTGCGCCCCTAGGCCTTCTTCTGTGCAATTGAGAGGCTTACAACCACACTCTTAAGCCTTCTTCCATGCGGTTGGGGCTTAGACTAAGAGAAACCCTCTCTTTTTAGACCAGAACTTGCTGCAAACCAACAATATCAGATATTTGTCTACTTATGTCCAAAAGTCTTACTTCAACAATAAAGAATCTTCTATTAATGCAAATGATAATAGGTGCAGGGATCTTATGGAAAGTTTCTCCCACTTGATGAGAAGCCACTTCAATCATCATCGTTCAAAATATCAACTTGTCTATCATAATATTGTCATGCATCAGCATAACTGTCAGTCCATGAAATCAAACAATATTAGATTCTTAGACATATAGTCATAACAAATCAGCATTAGCTACTTCATCATCACATATGAACATGACATCAAACTTTCATCAAGGGTTAGAGTCATATAATTAGGGCAGTGGACAAGTGTATTATCATACTTCAAGGATCATAATCACTACATTAGTTCTTTTACATTATTCAATCATCAAGTCGAGACATTCAATTTTGTCATATTGTCAAAATTACTAAACTTATCAAAACCTAACCATAGTCAATAAGAAGATCTTGGATATCAATCTTATTATTACACTTTTATCATTAGAGTTATCAAGCTTATCACAAGCATTATCAATAGTATCAAGTCACCGTATATCAAAAACAATGTATCTAGCTTGCTTCATAAAATCGAGAAATCCATCATGTTTAAAATGTAAGATACTTGTCACATACGAAGTGCACCAACTCATCATAAGTACCATGAATCAAACTTACTTTCAAATGCATGCATGAGTCAATTGTGAAGGTGCTATTCTCATCATACCTTAGGGTTTACCTCAGTGTTCCACGGGGTTGGGTGCGCGCACCCCTCTCACCCCATGCACCTGAGACAGGGGGACGTATGGGGAAACGTGGGGAGACGCAGGGGGGACGTTTCCCCAGTGTGGGGGACGCGACTCCCCAAAAGGGGGACTCCTAGGCGTCTCCCCTCAATATGGGCTATGCGTCCCCCGTTAAATTTGCTTTTAAACAATGATTTATGACATGGAAAACCTCGTATTTGACCATATTTCCCTACTAATGCTATGCAATTCATGGTAATGTTAAATTCTTAAAGTAAAAGTGACATTCTCCTTTATCTTTCATTTTCATCCTTTTACTTAAATTTTTAACATTACCATGAAATGACTCAGGATGTTTGAGAGTGGTTCCGACCTCATTGAATTTCATATGGAGAAAGTAGAATTTTAGATCTCACTCAAAATCCAGCAGACTTAACAGTTTTTCAGGAATTCAGGATTCGATGGATTGCAATGTTTCCATTTCATTTTGTCATGTACAAGGGTATGGAATTAGTATTTAATCAAGAGCACCAAGCCCTCTTTGTATTTTAGAGTGACTTTTAGACTCACCACTCCATTGTTTTTGAGTTTTAGTTATATCAATTTAGTAATTTACTATTCCAGTATTCAGATTTTAGTATCTATTATAGTCTATTTTGCTTAGTACTAATTAGATTCTAGAATGATGAATGATGAATTCTAATTTTAAATCAATTTAGAATCTAGAATGATGAATGATGAATTTAATTTTTAAATCAATGTAGATTCTAGAATGGTGAATAATGAATAATGAATATGGATTGGAGTATTTCATTATTTAATTCAATTATGTATGTATCATTGTATTTATGCTTTCATTATTGAATATGAATTTGATATATATATATATTAAAAAGGAAAAAAATATATATATACCTTGACGTCCCCCCGTCCCTCCTAAATTTCCCTAAAATTTGAGGGTACTCCCACACGGGCCCCTTGTACGTATCCCCGCACCCGCGTCTCCCCGTCCCGGAGTCTTCGTGGAACATTGGTTTACCTTGCCATTCAAAGTTGTAGCTGAAACAATATACATACCTTATAACATTAAGATACCTTTGCACTTTGTATCACTTACTTGTCATGGCAACTGTAGCTCTTCTCTTCTTGCATTAGCTATCTTTTCCTGCACCTCAAATGATCCTCAAGAAGGACCTACTTATCACATCTCATCAGGAGGTTAGAATTATCGAAATGCTCATATATACATGCAAGAAGTATAATCAATGATCAAATCAATAAATCTAAACAAAAGTAAAGACATAAAGAAGTGACATAAATTGAAAAAGTATTTATCTTTAATGAGAGGTGATCATCTCCCTCTTGAACCAACCATCAAGTGTCATTACTATCCATTGTCCATCTAACATTGTTTCCTTCAATATTTTTCAACCAACTTCATTAGCAACTAGGGTTAATTGAGACTAGCCCAACTAGGGTTATGTTAGAACAACTCCTCATTGATCACACTAGGGTTTCAAAACTCAAGCCTTTATCTTATTCTAGGGTTTCTTTTATAACGTCCATCAAACCGTAATAACCAGATTGCTTAGGGTTTCCTTCAAACCCTAGTATTCTTTTAGGTCTCCTCCATCTTCTCTTGCTTCCATCAGAGGTGTCTTTTCAAGGGTGATCTCAATGACTTTTCTTCAGCCCAAATTTGATACCATGTTGGATTTTCTTAAGGCTATATTGTTCTTTGCTTTAGATAATTGCATTTCATCATTTGCATATTGAATTCACCCCACAACATCATAACATTATTCAGTAGCACATGAAATTATATAGAAAGAACAATATCATTATCAATGCAACAGAACATAAAGGAACAATAGAAGAAAAACATTCACACATAGAGACACCAGGATTGGTCAAAGACTAGGGCAAAGCCCACTACTGGGAACCTTTTCAAATTCTTCTTCTTATTAGACTGTCATCGAATGATTCAGCCAAAGAGAGTACAATGGTCCATATCTTCAACCATAATCCTATCCAGCAAAATCAACTAAACAACATCCATGAGCTAAACCCAACAATGCTAATAATCAAAGCCCTGATTTAGAAGCCTGCGATCAATTGTCACTGTTTGCAGTCAACTGCAGAACTCTGCGATCAACTAACGAAATCTACGGTCAACTATAAAACTCAAATCGTAGTTCCTAACCGCACGTAGAGAGTGATGTGCGTGTGGCTGAAACCCTCCAACTGCATGCATAAGCCTGCATGCCTGCGGTTGTGACTGAAAATTGCATGTGTCATGCCTGCGGCTAGAAACCAAAACCCTAAACTCAAGTGCGAGCTTCAGACCCTGGAATCTCGGACCTGTACGAACCAATCTCCGTGACCCAGCCTCAAACTTGTGCAAGCCAGACCCAAATAAAGGAGAATGATCATAATGATGATGTCCAAATGAGCTTGAGCTCACTTGTATTTATAGCCATCCATGGGTGTCCAATTTCTCTTTTGGGTCGACCTATCCTTTTGTGCACATGTGGCCTTTTCCTCAAAAATACACTTTCCCTTATCCAAATTGAGTGCTTCAATAGTCAAAATTGGTCCTTTCGAAAAGAGGAATCTAGTCCCATAATTGGAATTTGTCACTGAACTGCCAAACATTAACACACCCAGGGAGACGCATCCCCATGGAACACAACATCTCAATCGGATATCCAAAGCAATACGCTAATCGCAAAGATATTCAAATGTAGGAGTATCTAGTGTGGATCCCATAATGATCACTTCAATTGTATCTGGTACACTATGTCTCTGGTGTCATTAGTTAGTTTGAAAAGGGAGCGGAACCAGATATTGGGTTCCCATAAAGCCTTGCATGAAGAAAACTATCCAGATCAAGAGCACATATCTAGGTTAACAAGTATCTGGATCATTGGAGCATGGACCCTGCAAACCTTGGGAAGTGTGCTCGTAAAATATATATGGGTTGTGAAGCATTCGAGCTTCACAGGTGTTGGCACCATCGTTTAAACCTAGATCCGAGTAAGACTATGAGTAGTTGAAGTAGACCCCACAACTAGACCGTCAAATTTGCATTGCAAGAGTTATCCGGGTCAAGTCGAATATGGGCTTTGCCGAAATGTGTTGCATACGAGTAAAGCTAGATTTTATATTTCCCAGGCCGAAAGTTATTTCTGGATTAAAGGGAAGATATCCAGGTTGAGGAGATGTATCTAGGCTAGAACAGAGGTATCTAGATTGGATCATATCTAGTCTGAAAGATATTCGAGCCACCAATAAATAGGTTATCACGAAATTGTCTGAATCCTAGATACAAATGAGAATTTGGATAAGTGTTGGATCATAACGCCTGATCATGTGGCCAGTGCATGTTAAGCCCCTGGAGCTATGTTTTAATATATGAAAAGTCTTCAGAGAAATGATAATGATACAGGGGACACAACATTTTCTTATAAAAACATGGGAAAGGATGGGCATAGAAAAGAGATTCAAAATCTAATCAAGTGCAGTTTGAAAGATAAAACAATAGTTGAAGGCATCAAAATCCAAAAGCAATATTTGTTTGATCATTATTACATGACCATAGATGACAAAGAACGCAAAAGTGAAGCAGTGGTTTAGTAAGATAGATGGACAACAAGCAAGAAAGGTATGGTATCCTGGAAACTTAACGATAGCAGCAAAGCAACAATGCAACAAGGCACATAAACAACAATAGAACAGAGTTTGAGATCCAAGAGGAAGGAGAAATTGCAGTGGATGCACCTACGATTGAAAAATGTCAGACAATAAAGATGGAAGGTATAGCCAGTAGAAGCAGTCCATGAATTGTTTTTACCCTGGGAGTCTGATGCAGGAGCATTTCTTCAAGTCAACAAGACCTAGGAGATCTTATCACATTTACTAAAGGGAGTGGGTTCCCTTAATTTAATTTTAGTTAATTTAATGTAATTAAAGATACGGATTTGGTTTTCTAGGTGAAATAGGGATTATTTCCTCATCGACATGTAATACACCATTTGAGGTGTTTTTTTGGAGGAGTTAGAGATTTTGGGTTTAGATTTGATATTTTCTATAAATGGGGTGATTTGATCCATCTCTGGTGGGTCTCAACTAAATTATTATATTGTATAAAGATGATCTTTGTAGAAAGAGAAAAAACATAGTGAGTAGAAGAGAAGTTCTGTGAGACCAAAAGGAGAGGGGAGCGTGACATTATTGCTAGTTGTGTTGATCATCCCTCTGTGGTGTAAATAATCAGAGTTTTATTGAATTTCCTAATTGAAATCAATATGGTGTGATTGGGTGTATGATCCATTAATGTGATGAATAGATCGAGTTTGGTTGGTTCCTGTTATAACAAGGTACACACAATAGTGAGAGGACCAGTCCTGATTTTGTTATGAATTTGATTCTCTGAGTTTAAATCTGATATTGTTAATCACCGTGTTAATATTTTGGGAAGCGAAAGAAGTTCTAGAGCGATCAAGTCAGATTGGATCATTTGTCAATCTGTGATTACACAACTGTGTGTGTACTGGGCTCACTTATACTTTATTCCAGTTGCTATCATTAAAAAACTGAATAGTATCATGGCTCATTATATTTGGATAGGGGCTATTACCAAACAAAAATACCATTTGACAAAACTTGCCAATATCACCACTCCAAAGAGGATGGGGGGATTGGCTATCCTGGATTTGAGGCGTTTTGGGGGCGCTTTGTCACAAAAGGCATTATGGCGGGGCATTTTCGGCGGAGGCATATGGAGTAATATTTTAAAACATAAATATTTAAAGGATCAAGGTTTTGCTGTATGGGTGCGTCGGGATCTTATTGGGACTCCATCGGGGTCGGCTATTTGGTGTAGCTTTAGGAAAATCAGGCACTGTCTTTTACAGAACATTTGTTGCGCTTTTGGTTCGGGACATTGGACTTTGATTGGTCATGATTACATTATGGGTATTAGTAATGCTATCCCTATCTCGGAGCAGCTTGTACAATGCCTTCACAATTCGGGAATATTTTATTGGAATCGGGTTATCTCTGCATGGAATGGACATTTCCCTATATGGCGTACGACAGATGAGATGGGCTTTGTGCACAATCTGGCTGAGGAGTGGGCTCGGATACGATTAGAGCTGCGGTGGGCGGGGGTCGGAAGGGAGCATGGTGGAGACAAGATTACATGGCGGGGTAAGATGAAATCCAACTATGTTGTGGTGGCGGATATTTATCACACACTTTGTCTTCGGGGGTCACTCAGTGTGGAGGTATGTGAATTTTACAAATTTTGGAAAACGAAAGTTCCCATTAAAATCATTGCTTTTGTATGGCTTGTTTGGAAAAACAAGAACTTAACTTGGGAAAATCTACAGAAGAGAAATTGGCAAGGGCCAAGTATTTGTGTGTTATGCAGGGAGGCAGCGGAAAATAATGATCATATATTTCTCAGATGTCCGGTTTCTATAAAGAATTGGTGCTAGATTGCGCAGTATATAGATTTCCCTCAAACAAGCTTCTTAGCCATCTCAGAGTATTTGGGATGGTGGTGTAAACAAAATAGTATATGGAGATCTATTCCTTTAATATATTTTTGGGAAATATGGAGGTGGCGAAGCAAGATTATATTTGAAAATTTCAGGGAGCACTCCTCAAGGGTTGTGGATCGCATCCTTGAATGCTATCATACAACAAAAAATCACAAAAGGATACAATGGCCACTCATAAAAAGATGTCGGAGCTTGGAGATATATATCTGACTGCTTTTTTTGACGGGGCAGCGCAAAGGGATGTTTGTGGTCGTGGTTTCTGGCTCATGATTTCAAAGGAGCAAGGGTATTGGGTTCATTGGCATGCTGGCAGAGGAACAAACATGAAGGCTGAGATTATTGCTATATGGGGATTGCTTTATTTTGCTACTTTCTTGGACATTCCCAATATTGACATATTTGGCGACTCAAAGGCTATCATTGAACATATATTGGGAAATAGCAATATCATTCAATTTCATCTTCAGGGATGGCTCAATTGTATTGGGTCATTATGGGACTCCCATAGTGAATATTCGATCCAACATATCAGTTGGGATTTCAACTAGAATGCTGATTTGCTGATGGGGCTTATGGACTCCATGGACGGGATGCATATTGAGCTAAAGATTGGGTAGCATTACAATGGATCTGGGGACACTTCCCCTCCCCGGATAGGAGATATATTTTATGTTTTCGCCTTATGTAAATGAGGGTTTTATGGACTGTTTTATCTTTGGTTTTTTGCAATTTTAGATACACTACTGTTAGATAGGCTCTTTGTAGTTAAGGCTGATGAAGTATATATGTGCTCTTTTATATGGGAACAATGATACTCTTCCCTACTATTTTTCCTGTTTTATGATGATGAGATAGAGAAGTAAGGCTACATATTATGTGGACAAGATCTATATTGAGGAATACTCAGTTGATAGTTTTTCTATATGAAGGAGATGTCAAGATGTATATGATATATGGACAGATGTACTGGTTTATACATATCAATATAAATACAGTGTTTTTTTTCTTGCTGAAAAAAAGCCAGATTGGATCGCTCTTGTATACAAACAAATATGTAGTAATTATTTTTTTTAAGTTGCAAAGCATCAAATCCCATTGACGAGGAAAGATAGTGGTAATTTGAACTAGTCAATGTTCCAATTTCGAAGTCAAGTTATGGTTTATTTGTTTATTGGATGAGGTTTAGTTGAAGTTCTTAAGTCCGATTTTAACATAGAGTTTACTGTTAATTGTAGTCAGAGTTTGTCGTCAAGGGTCAAGGTTCCGTCCTTGGAAGGTTCCAACCCAAGCCTCTTTGTTTTGCAGTGAAAATATTTGTATGGAGAAGTCTTTCTATTCGGGTCAAAACAAGTTGAACTACAAGATTTTGGCCGGATCAAAGTTTAGCCATATTAGATCAACATATCCAGTTGCAAAAGATATCTAGGTGTAGACATAAGCGGGTCATCCACTGGATATCTAGATCAATATGCTAGGTGGAAAGATATTTCAATGTGGGATTATCCGGGATAGAGCCCACAACGATCACTTCAAGTGTATTTGATCCACTATGCATCTGGTGCTGTAAGTTACTATGAAAATGGAGCGAGACTGGATTCTGGATTGCCGGATTGAAACCTTACGAGAAGAAAAGTATCTAGATCGGGCGCACATATCCAAGTTAACAAGTATTCAGATCATTGGACTGTGGACCCCGCAAACCTTGTGAAGTGTGCTAGTAAAATATATCCGGGTTGCAAAGCATCCAAGCTTCACTAGTTGGCAACATCGTTTAAACCTTGATTTGAGTAAGACTACGAGTAGTTGAAATGGACCCCACAACTAGATCTTGGGATTCGCGTTATAAGAGTTATCCGGGTCAAGTTAGATTCCAGATTTCTTGGATCGATAGTTCTATTTGGATTAAAGGGAAGATATTTGGGTTGAGGGGATGTATTCAGGCTAGAATGAAGGTATCCAAATTGGAACATATTCAGTTTGAAAGATATTTGAGCTACTAGCAAAGAGGTTACCACGAAATTGTTCGATCCTGAATACAAATGAGAATTTGGATAAGCGTTGGGTCATAGCGCCCGATCATGTGGATAGTGCATGTTAAGTTCCTCGAGCTCTGGGTTTAAAAAAAATTGTGGTTCTGATTTAGTATAATTTGTGGTTTTATAGCCTTAGGGAATGTTGGGGATTGCTCAAAGTTTTTAAGTATGGGGATCAACAAAGAGCATTCTTCACATTGTTTAGACAGTAAAGTCAATCCATAGTCTTGATTGATCAAAATCAGATTGGGCCACCATGAAGTATGTGGGGAGTGGATGCGCAATTGCATCAAAGTCACTTGTTTGAGCATCATCTTGTTTATCATGCCTGAGAGAGATAACGAAAGAGATCTATGTGATTACCTTTTATTTCACATATTGAAGTATGATTACATGTTTGGAGGAGTTTTTCATTGTTCGATTCATATATTTGGATACGTTGTTACATATGTGGCAACATTTAACCATTTGGGCCACTTGTCTACATATTTAGATACATGTTTTTCCATTGGAGGATGCCTCAGGGGTGTTTTCATAGTCCTCAAGGCATGGATTACATATATTTGCAAGAGTTTCTCACCCTAAGGTGTCATAACACATTATACAAGGCATAAGTTATATATTTGGAGGCAATATGAACCCCTTGGCACATTCCACTAGCAAGATTACACACATGAAAAGGAGTGCCCACCTTATAAGGAGGAAATGGAAAGTTTTAGGGCATACTTGATGGTCAAAAGCACATTCTTAGAGGAACACCCTTCGTTGGAGGGGTGTAAATTGACTTGTTGACCATCCTAGAAGGCCTAAAGTGAGAAAATAGTACAAGAATAAAGGAGTGCTCAAGCTTTTGAGCATTATATGGCATACTTCATGGGGAAAGGAGGGGTTATGGCATATTTTAAAGGGGTTTTTCCTTTATGGGGTTGACTCATGGCATCATGAAGCATCTATCACTTCCCCAAGTCTAAAGAAGCTCATAGATGAGGAGTGCCTTGCATGAGAAGGAATATGTCTTTGTGGACCTACTTCAACCCTTCTTTAATGGATTTCTTCACACCCAATGATGAGTGCCCTACTACAAGATTCCAAGGAGACTCCAAGACTTTTTATTGATATTTTATAATTATTTCTTGGGAGGAAATAATGGATCTATGGACCAGAGTATTCTTTATAATATTTATTGGAAAGTGGTTGAGGAGGGAAGCAAAATAAGGAGACTTCGTCTCATTTGAAAGACAAGTGTTCAAAAGGAGGAAACCCTTTGGCCAAGTACAATGTTTTTGTAGGCAAGAAAGGAAGGGCTTAATGAATTGAAGCTTCCATCTTCTTTTCCCATGGATCTCGTGTATGAAAGACTATTATTTATCTATTTTATCTATATCTTCATGTGAAGGGTTGCTTTTTCTTATCATAGTGGGTTTCTCTTTGCTAGAAGAGGGGGCTGAAGCGTGGTCTCAAAACTCTCTACTCTTCGTTGATGTCAAATTTGGATTATGATATATTAAGAGATTTTTCACTCAATAGAAGACTGTCTCATTTATTCTATTCTCATTTTGATAGCTTACGTGACTACAAGAAGTTTATGGATGTGTTTTTGTGTCCTTGTTGAAAATTTCACATGGTTGTCACATATATATCATATATTTCCTTCATTGATGATATTTTTTCTTTGGTCGTGTTATCGTGTCTTCTTCATCCACTTTAAAGTTCCATTTGTTGCCTAAACCCCATATCCCAAGGGCAAGGCACCATGTCTTTCTTGGCCTCTCACTTTTATATCTTAAAAGACTAAAACATTATCACTGTACAGATCTCGTTTTTATTCCAACATTATCTATAGTATTATTACGTTTGTTTGATGTAAAAACTGATTCCCTGAAACCTTTGTGTGTAAATAGAGCAGCGTTGACTTATACTTTGACCAAGTAGATTCTCGCTCCCGATGATCTTCTGAGTAGGCACAATAGGTGGGTGTCCATGTCTTTGACATTTGGCATCTACTCATGTCTTTTGTTCACCTTGAAAGTCTCTGCCTCTTGTCTAACCATGGATTGAGTTGCGGAAATTGTAGTTAGCTACGAAAATGTCACAATTCAATAGCCAAAGTGATATTTCAGTTATTTCCACAAAGAAAATCTAGATTATAGGCTACAATTGTTTGATATCTTTTGTTATGCTTGAAGATGACCCAAATGACCTATAAATATATCAAAACAAATATAGGGTGGATGAAAAGAAGGGAAAAAGGATGTCAAAATTGAGGACAATTCGAGGATCGAATAGTCACACTACATCAAAACAAGTATAGGGTGGATGAAAAAAAGGGAAAAAGGATGTCAAAATTGAGGACAATTCGAGGATCCAACAGTGACACTACAATGGTGTTTGTTATTCATCATATTGCAATGACATGTAATATTCGTCACATTGTGACAACATTTATTATTCATCACGTTGCAACATCATTTGTTGTTCATCACAGTGGAAACAACTCTAAAGTTATTAAATTTATATTATAGTTCACATTTCGACGTCATTTCTTATTTTGCACATTGTGACATTGTTCTTCACATTGTGACGTTGGTTTTTGTTCATCACATTGTGACGTTGGTTGTCACATTGAGACATCATTGGTTGTTCAACACATTGTGATGCCTTTTGTGATGAACAACAAATGGCATCAATCATGTTCAATAATTGAACATAGCCAACCCTTAGAAAACATGGTTATCTATGGATAACCATTTTCAAGCATAATTAACTTCAGACAACTCATCAACCATGGTTAAATGTTATCAAAAGTTGAAATACCTAATTTGGATGATCATTTTCAACAGTGTGTTCATAGTTCATTGATGTCATTGTGTGTTAATTAACAACGTCAACAATGTGTTCATTTTGACTAATAATGAACACATTGTTGACCATAATTGTTGTTCGTCGCATTGCAACATCATTTATTGTTCATCACATTGCAATATCATTGTGATGAACATAAAATGAAGTAAATGTGACGAACAAATGCGATTGCAATGTGATGAAAAACAAATGTCATTTCAATGTGATGAAAAATATCCATCATCACAATGTGATGAAAAATAAATCCCACTGTAATGTGATGAACAATGAACACTTTGTTGAACATGATGTCTATGGTTGAAAATGGTTGAACATTTATTAATTTGGTTCACTATGGTTGACTATTATTTATTAGTGTTTACATATAGATGATTATGGTCGACCATGATGCCCACGGTGACCATGGTTCACCATGGAACTCATGTTGAATATGGTTAATGAATTATCCATGGGTGACATTGCTTGACCTCTTCATCATGGTCGACCATGTTGTTCTTGACAATGGTTGTCCATACATAATCATGTTTGACCATGGTTGGCTATGTTGTTTCATTTTTTAACATGGTTGACCATGATGCCCATGGTGACCGTGGTTCACCATGGCACCCATTTTGACTATGGTTAACCATGTTGTCTAAAGTTAACTATGTTTGAAAATGGTTTTCTATTTGTAACATTGGTTATTAATAACATCGGTATTGATAATACATTGATGTTAATAATATTTGTATTATATTATAATAAGATAGTTTGTTACATATAATAATATTAATAGTGTGTTTATATTATAATTAATATATTATATATAATAATATAACATTGTTAATGTTATTAATGATGTTACTAATAACACTGTTTTTTTGTGACCAGAGGAATTGATAACTGGGTTGGTTTCATACTTGCGTGACATGGGGTCGATTTTGACTACTACCCCTATAACCCCTAGGTGCCTATGTATGAGGGCCTTCCATAGACATGGGTAAGTCGGGGGATTTGAATGTCAAATTTCTTAGTACATAAGACCTCATTTTCACGACACTTGCCAATTGAGCTACCTTGTGGGGGATAATATTTAATGTAGACTCTTCTCTCCATACTTTCCAATTGACTCTTATATACTGTTTATTTTTTGGGTAGATGAAAGACATATTTTATGATTAAGGAGCATTATCATGGTTTATCATATCTAAAGTCAAGCATACATACGTTACCCCCCTTTAGATTTGAACCTATGACTTCTTTGGAGAAAACACATGTTCTTAACCATTAAACCCACTCAAGGTGTATTCTTTCCAACCACTCAAAATAAACCCAATTAATGTTACCAATAACAGTGTTATTAATATTAATGATATTACTATTAATTTTAATATTATGTTTTTAATAATAATAATAATAATAATATTTTTGAATATTAAGGCTATTAATAATATTAATATTCATAATAACATTATAATATTATTATAAGAATAGTTGTTGCATATAATAATATTACTATATAATGGTATTAATAATAAATTTATGTTATAGCCCACAATGCGTAGAGCAGACGGTGATAGGGTGTTTTGTTAAGGTACTCCATGGTGTAAAGGTCACCGGTTCGAAACTCCGTGGGCAAAAATTTTAAAATCCAACTATACTAAGGACTGGTGTAGCCCAGGTTGGGTGTGGTCCCCGGGTGATTTTGACAGCTTAGATGCCCCTGGCTCACGATTATTCAAGCCACAAGTTAGGCGTATCAGTCATCTCAAGGATCACATAACCTAACAAACAAACAAAAAATGTATTATGTTATAATTATTGTAACATTATTAGTGTTATTAATGATGTTACTACTTACTACTAATAGTATTAATATTATCAATATCTAATATAATGCACTACGAAAGCCACCAATACTTAATTTAAAAGAGTGAAGAGAACTCTACTTGAATGGTTCATGAGGCACAATACTTGTTAAGCTTTTGCAAATGGGGTAGCAAGTTAAGTAGGCTTGATTGTGGGGAAAACTCCACAGTTAAGCGTGCTTGAGCCATAGGCGATTTGGGATGGGTGATCTCCTGGGAAGTCTTGGTTACCAGGTGCAAGCCTCGGAAGTGATGATTGACACTATGTAATCTATTTCACTAGTTTCAATCCCACTTCGTCACCCCTGAGCAACATCACCCGATGCAATGAGTGCTAAGTGGACTATTCAAAAATCATGAGAAATTAGTCAGTTACGACTATCCCAAAAAATGATATCTAACATTATTATATTCTAATATTATTAGTTATTATAACATTGATATTAATAATAACATTATTATATTATAATAAGATGATATGTTACATAAAATAATATTACTATATTAATGATATTAATAGTGTGTTTATGTTGAAAGATGGATAAGCTGGATAATGTCAATGGTAACCATCCTAGTTCTGTCAATTGTGCTCAACAGATCGCCTACAGAAGCATTCAGCGCAACCAGAGGGCTTAGGCAAGGCGGCCCGCTTTCGCCCTTCTTGTTTATCCTAGGAGTGGAAGGCCTAGGAAGATATATAAAAGTGAAAGTATGCAGTGAACAATATACGGGCCTTAGACTATGGGGGAAAGACCTTCCACTAACCCACCAACAATTTGTAGACAATGTAATGTTATACGGACAGGCATCACTCAAGGAAGCCAGGAAAACCATGGAAATCCTCACAAACTTCACTAGTGCCTCAAGGACGGAGATAAACAAAGAGAAGTATGATATCTTCTTCTTTAACACCTCAACACCCTCTCAAGCCTTCCTAGCAAGAACTATAGGATTCAGAATAGGAAACTTCCCTACGAAATATCTAGTCATCCAGCTAAATGACCAACAGAACAGAGTGGCTAATTGGAAACCCTTGTTGGGGAAAATTCAAAGGAAAATGCAGAACTGGACATTCAGAACTTTGAACATACCAAGTCGCGTAATACTACTAAGGTCAGTATTACAATCCATCCTGATATACCAACTAACTAGTCAAGACTCCTAAAACAGTCTGCTAGAAAATGGTAGACATGTTCAAAAAATTCTTATGGCAAGGACCCAACACGGTAAAAAAATGGGCGCTTCTATCTTGGCGCTGGCTTAGCAAACCACTAAAAGAAGGAGGCCTTGGACTTCGAGATCCCTACATATTGAATCGGGTAATGGGAGAAAAGTTGTGGTGGAGATGGATACAGGGAGGGGTAGACCTTTGGAAAAATCTATGGGAGAGGACGTATGACATGCCCAGGTCTCTCAAAGGAAAGCTGAGAAGCCAAAACGACAAGAAAGGTTCAACAATATGGAACCTAGTCAGTGTCAACAGGGAGCTGATCAACAACCATAGCTTCTGGGAAATCAGAGGAGGAGACAAAGCCAACTTCTGGGAAGAATCGTGGCAACAGAGAGAAAAATTAAACAGCGAGCCTCAGCTAGCAGAAATCCACCAATTCACTAAACTCCAAGGGGGGGAAATATAGTGCAAAACTTCTGGTGCATAGACCCAGGAGAATACTGGAGAAAGTGGAAACAAAAACAGGATTGGCCAGAAGCATTAGAAACACCCCAATGGAAGCTATACGAAATGGAAATGGCAACCAGGAAAATAGCGAAAAACGGAGAACCGTACATTCTAATATGGGGCTATAGGATTAAAGGAATGTTTACAATTAGAGAAGGTTATCATCTAAAAGCAGAACACCTCAGGCATCAAGAAACAAATAACTGAGAAAGCATATGGGAGGAAAAAAATGGCCAAAGATCGCTTTCTTTATTTGGATCCTGCGCCACGGTCGGGCATTAACATGGGACCAACTGCAAAAAAAGGAATGCAAGGCCCATCGATATGTGTCTTATGCCGAGAATAGGTAGAGACAATGGGGCACCTTACTAATGCTTGTAAATACAACGACAACCTGTGGAAACAACACCATTAACTTTTCGAAATCAGTGACAAGAATCCAAATAACATGCAAACAACAATAGAGAATTGGCGGAAAAAGCCGTACCAGAACCCAATTCTGAACTGTGCTTGGAGACTCTCGCTAGGATATGTCCTGTGGAATATATGGAAAGAATGAAACAAACTGATCTTCAAGGAAGAACGAAGAGCAAAAGCAGAAAAATGGACCCAGATAACCCAAAATATTCGAGAGACTATTCTTACAAAGAAATGGTTTGAGGAGGATTGGAAAACTAACCCAAAGGAAGAAAAGAGAATGACTCGCCTGAACCTGAAACCAAGCATGCTGCACGCATCTTCATGGAAGCACCACACCACCAAAGAAGAGGAAGTAAACCAATTCAAAAGACCACAAAAGGAATTCATCAAACTAAACTTCGATGGCGCTGCAAAAGAGAACCCTGGTGAGGTGGGGACAGGAGGGTTATTCATGGATGACAGGGGTAAAGACACTTAGAGTCTACGCGATGGACTGTGGTAACGCGACAAATAATGAAGCAGAGCTCCATGCCCTATAAAAAGCGTTGGAAATCACGATAAGAGAGTGATTTCAAAAACAACAGGTAGAAGGCGATTCAAAAATGGCGATTGAAATGGTAAAGAAGCTACAACAAGGAACACAGTGGGAGAAGATCAACCAAAGCTGGAGAACTGTATGGCTGGTCTAGGAGATCAGTATGCTAATCAGACAGATAGACTACATCATCCCTACACACGTCTGAAGGAAAGGCCATTATGCGGCAGCAGATAACCTGGCAAATTGGGGAAGCGACTAGGTAGGCAGAACTTTAGACATAAAAGTGGAAGAACTATATCACATGGAGGAGATGGAGAAATTAGTGAAAATCCTGGAAAAAGACAAGGAAGAGGAGGAGAATCCCTGATCGGGGTGCAGCATCGTGGAGGATGTGGGTCAGGGGAGATGGGACTAGGAAGTGATAGGCAGAGTCCAAGCGAGTGAAAGGACATGTATGAGAGTGGGAAGTGGAAGGAGAGGACAAGGCGCAGGGCAGGTGGATGGATAGGGCAGGGAAGGAACAGATCCCGAGAGAAGGCCGGTGGATATGGGAAAGGATGACAACGAGGATGGCAGGGGGGCCAGCGGGAGTGCGGGCAGGAGGACGCCAGCAAGTGGCAAGATGAGGGAAGAGGACATGAGGCAAGAACAACGAGAGCAAGTGAGAGTTAATGAGAGACATTGTAAGAAAGGACAAAGGGTCACCATTCCAAGGTGACTGGGTAGGGATCAGCGAGGGAAGTAATTACGAGAGACAGGTGGATGAGAAGAGTAAGGACAGAAGGGGGAGGGGAATAAAACATAAAGAGAAAAATTCTATAGGCAGATGCATGTATAGGGAGGAAAAGAGAACAGGAGAGAAGAAAGGTGGCCGAGGAACGATGTCTCAGCATGAGGACAGCAGCAGAACTAGCTCTGCAAGTCGATATGTTGCTTCTCTAGCCCTCAACATCTTAAGAATTAGGATGCCTTTCTTTAAAAATCTAGGGAAAGTATCCAGGATAGGTAGCGATTCTGGTAGGGAGGAACCCAGGAATTCCTGGGACCCTCGTTGGTCGAAGTTTATAGAATTTGTAATGAAAACCCTAGCGATTAAGCCAGAGCTCCGAGAGAAGGGAGCAAGCAGAGGTAAGACGAGCAAACTTGGTAAGGATACCAGGATGGGGAAACTCATTATGGTCAAGTGGTGCCTATGGCTAGGAGAGGTAGGGGCTGAAACTAGGAATGGAGAGCTTTCAACCACGGTAACCCCAAGAAACAAAATACGAGAGAGTGTGGCCACCATGACTCCTATCGGGGACTCCTCAGGCAAAACAGAGGGAAAAAACGAAGAGCTACATAGAGAATAGAGGAAAGAGGTAAACAGAAAATTAAAAATTTACCCGGTGCGAAGGAGAATAGGGCTAGGGTACTACTGTTCAGACCCCCGGAGAACATCTCCATGGACAAGCCTCCCTGCAAAGCAAAGAACAATAACACAGTCTATCTTGGTGGCGGTCCCAAGCGGAAGCCTCTGTCGCGCTGTTTGAGTGACGACCGTCGACAAGTTAAAAACATGAAGGTAAAAGAAGAAAGAACTAGAAGAACCCAAAACTATGAGACGAGTTGGGAAAAGCTAATAGAAACCATGAAAAGCCTCAGTTCCGGCCCTGAAAGGGATAACAAACGTGACACGGGTAAATGGAAAATTGATTGGATGTCTGTACAACATCAAACTGATATTTGTTATGGTTCTGTGATAGGTCTCACCTCAAACTACGTCTAGTACAGAGAGGAGGCTAGTAAAAAGAAAGAAGCAACCAACAACAACCATGAAGACAACATAGCAAGAGACGGAAAAGAGGTGACCAAGAGGGGTAAGAGAGACACAAGCAAAAAGATGGCAAAGGGGGTGAGCAGCCAAAACAAAGAGAAAAGCGAGAGAGGGAGAAAGACTGGACACGAACACATGAAAACCCTCATCAACACTTACATGGCAGGGAACCCACCGGAAGTCAAAGCCTAAATCGCTGGATGGGAACAAGAACTAAATGACAACATAAGGAACCAAGACATTCCCATAGAGGAATGGGAGGGCATGGTTCTGGACCCAGGGAACTCTCGAGGACGACACTCTCTCTTCAAACAGACAATCCAACAATATTGGGTCATGAAGAACGTGGTGGCACGGGCTATGATTCTCAATCGGGAACAAGTAGCAAGTAGAGGACCGGAGGTAAAGGAAGACACCAAGGAAAAGGATCCCATCAGGGCAGAACTCCTTAGGGAGATTGCAGCAGTCTAGATACAAACTTATAGAAACAACTTAACACTAGGGAGAATTGAACAAACATTGCAAGACATGAAGAGGAGCGAGATGTTGGGCTCTAGGGCCAAAGCGCCAGCCCCAGTAATATCCTCAGATGAGGATTGAAGCAGAGGTCTTGAAATTTTATGATGAATAGTTTTTAGTTGTTTAACTTGAACTGCAATATAGATAGTATAGATAGTATAGATAATGCTGCTAGACAGATAGAGAAGGATCTTTTTAAATTTTGGACAATGTTTAATGCAGATAGGTGGTTACCTGGTTTCCTTCGGGCAGGTAAGCCCACCTGGAACAAATGGAAAATGTGATTTTGAATAGATAATATAAACAGAGGAAGTACCACCAAGTTCACAAAAAAAAATAGTGTGTTTATGTTATAATTAATGTGTTACATTTAATAATGTAACATTGTGAATGTTATTAATAATGTTACTAATAGTAGTACTATTGATATTAATGATACTAGTATTAATTTTAATATTATTTACTTTAATGTTATTATTATTTATATAAAAAATTAATAATATAGTATCATTATTGTAAATATTATTATTTGTAAATATTAACATTATTAATAATAAAATCAATAATACCATTATAATATTATCATACCATGAGTTGCTACATATAATAATACTATTATGTAATCATATCAATGGTGTATTTATGTTATTATTAATGTAATATTGTTAGTGTTATTATTGAGTTACTACTAATATTATTATTAATATTATTGTTAATATTATCTTGTTAATATTCTCGTATTAGCTTTCTTGCTTGATCTTCTCTTTTGTCCCCTTCATTCCCAATCTTTCGTCCCCCTTGTATCTAAGTTCACGTCCCAATGCAAGGTCTAATCTAAATCCCCCATGTTCACGACCCTAGAACCTCCAACTCTACCCTATGCCCTATACCATCGACCTACAACTCACTTACGTTATTGCATTAATATTATTAATTAATATCATTATTAATATTATTATTATTATCTTTTTTTAAAAATAAAAGTTTATATTTCCTTTTGAATAAGGCATTACATAAAAACTAAGGGGTCTAGCTTAGCTTATCACTGGGATGCCCGACCAAAGCCAAAAATGAACCTTTTTGAAAAAAGCAAGAGATTAAACACTAACTAGAGATTCAAAATATGAAATATGCAAACTGAAATTGGGTCAGTAAGGCCATGAGGAAAAGCTAACGAGATAGAAAACCAATAAACTAGAGACATAATAAGTATGAACACACTAGGAAGAGAGATTTGAATCATTCGTAGTGACTTGGATTGGCTCCTTGTTTCTTCTAGGTGAATAGCCAGAAGTAGGAGGGATGTCGAGGTGCTTTTTGACGTGCTCCAATCAATGGTCTAAGTCTTGTAGGTGTCAGTGTTGGTGTTCCATGGAGAGGAGAAGGTACTCTCTATTCGCATGTTGGTCCAATAAAACTTTTCCTAATAAAAAAATCATGTGCCAATATAGTTCCACTATGTGCATATATTGGTTGAACCACCCATGTGTGTGGCTTGTATCATGAACCCAATCTGTTAAATCAACCAATATTTACATTGATTGGCTACATCCATTTTGGTGCGAGTTATTCCTAAATAAGGGGTGGGATGAGATCTCCAAAATAGGTACTTAAATCTTCAACACTAAGTCGAGTGCTTGTACTGCCTCAACTAACTCACTCCTTGTAGTATGCAGCACCTCTACGAACACAAGCCTTTTGATGCAGCATGGCAGTTGCATGAGGGGGAGTAAAAGGGCAAGAAGTCGAGTGGGGTTTGTCAAAATCGAGATGAGTGTGGATTAGAGAAGGGGGGCTATCCCAATAGAGGAACCTTGATAGCAACCTTAGCAAAGGGGACCAAAAGAAGCAGAACAAGGCAGATCAGAGGTGAGCTGGAGAATGGTGGGCCCCAAGAGGAGAAGTACACTAATAGATGAGAGTTGTGGATGTAGAGAATAACTCCAAGAGGGTCGGATCCCAAATACTAGCGAGCTAGAGTCAAAGACCCAACCACCACTTAAATTCAGAGGAAACCTAGGTGATTTGTTAGGAGAAAGAAATGGGAATAACCTAAGTGATAAAGAGGATCCCTGATGTTAAGAAGAGAAACCTAGCTATCGGGAGAGAGTCGTGCCATATGAGAGGGAACAAGTCAAGTCGTCGAGATGGTTGGAGCATTATCTAGTTGCCACTACAATGCAAACAATTGGGGGCAATTGGAGAATTCGATTTTCCATAGTAGCATCAGTCAGTTTCCAGAGAGTTTGAGCTTCAGTGAGGAAGCAAATACAGTGAGGGGCAGGGACAGTGAGGTTAGTGGAAGTTTTCGAGATCCAATGAGTACATTTGCAGAGAGGCCAAGATTTCCCCAGCGGGCTACGCAGAGCCTCAAGAAGGTAGTTCGATTTGTTGGGAAGGAAGACGTTTTCAGTTCTAGAGGTTGGGCAGAGGTTCGTGAATGTCAAAGAGGTGTTTTCCTAGCGAGCAACAGGCAAGATGACTAGATTAGTAGTCAGTTCGGGCAACAGTTGCGGTGGCCATCATCAGGTTGACGCAGAGCCTCCTCAGGCCCAATTGGACGACTTGCTTTTCAGAGGCAGTCTAGGACCGGAATAGCCCGGATTGAGGTTCCCTCTAGATATTTTTGCTAGTATTTTCTCTGCAGAATAGCTAAATTTTGGCATCTAGATTATTGTACTCTACTTAAAATTTCTCACTACCGCATAATAATAAAACTCTCAGCTGTTGCATCGATTTTCCCAAGTTGGGTTTTTCTGGGGACATTTGTCCAAAATTAACGGTGGCATATTTTTATGTGTGTGCTAGATTTTTCTCAGTTTCCAACACTATTTTCTTCTGCAATTTATCTGTGAAAATCACAGTGTGAATTATTTGGTATTTGTTGTAGCAAACTGCAAATAAATTGTTAAATAAATTAACAATTAGAAAAATAATTTCCAGTTGCTGCAATAGGATTTTAGATTTGAAATTTTCACATGGTATCAGAGTGTGATTGATCAGACAGGGAAGTGCAAAAGCGAAAGCATAAATTCATTGTTCAGAAGGAGCAGTAGGACAAATTTTTGGAGGCTATGCAAAGCCTAAGCCAGGTAGATCAAATTGCTAGGAAAATCAATTTTTTAGTGCAGGTTGGCAGAAAAATTTGACTTGCCAGATTCAGTGTTTCTAGTAGGCAGAGGGAGTAGCAATGCAAATTTTCGTTGAACAGATTTCTTATCTGGGCACATGGGGTTTTGTAGCAGTTTGCTATAGCGGAATCCATGCCGAGTGGAAGAGAAAAGCACACACAGAAGGAGGAATTTCCAGATTTTCCTAGAGGGTTTCCAAGTCTAGTTTTCTGGAGGAGCTCCATAATTTTCTAGTTGCAGAAGGAAGTGTGAATTTGCTAGAAGCAGCCAATTCGATTTGCTGGGGTTACAGTTCATGTGCCACTTTTCCGGAGAAGGACATTTAGAAAGGCTAAATGAGTAGTCCTAGAAAGCAACTGAAGGCAAAGCGAGGCAGACAAAGAAGTTTTGCACATTCCAGGAAAGAGTGGAGTTTTAGAACAGGTAGCCGAGCAGGAAAACAAGAGGAGATTCCGGTTTATTTTTTTTGTAGTTTTGGAGGTTCGCAGTTTTGCACTTATGTAGAGATGGCCATACGAGATTGCTAGAGGAGGTCGTGCAAGTTAGCCAAAATGCAAATCTAGGTGATAGATCGACCTCCAGTTTTTAGAGATAGGTGCCAGAGGAAGTATGAGTTATCTAGTGTGAGTTGCAAAGCAAAGGGTCCCAACCAGGGACTAGGCTTGAAAGGAGATAGTTGGGCACCAGATCCAAGTGGAGGAGGAGCTTGATACTCTAGTGTGCTAGATGGGCTGGGTCCATTGAGGAGTTCACCTTATGGATCATTACCTTGCTACAGGGGTCGATAATATTCAGTAGCAAGATGGATTAGTGCCAGAGGTGCAATCAAAATTCCAGAGTGACAGTTGCATACTAGTAGCAGTGAGGGTACTGGGGAGTGCAGTGCAAAGTTGGTAGCAGTGTAGAGTGGCACAATGCAAAGAGGCACAGTGTAGAGTCAACAACAACGAAGATTCTTCAGTGACGATGCAGAGGCTAGTAGCAGTCAGGACTCAAGACAGATGCGTCATATTGAACACGGTTGATTAAGTATTTCAGATGCTTCTCAGTTGCAGTTGCAACAACAACAAATGAGAGGGAATTGTAGAGGCTAGTAGCAGTTAGGACTCAAGAGACAGATGCATCATACTGAACACGGTTGATTAAGTATTTCAGATGCTTCTCAGTTGCAGTTGTAACAACAACAAATGAGAGGGAGTTGCAGTGCAAATGCAGTGTTCGCAACAGTATCGTAGTGTCAGCAGCAACACAAATGCAGCATCAGAGTTACATAGTGGTTGGTGGGAAATGTTAGCCAAACATCAACAACGTGACAGGAGATCATACAGAGATAAAGTTTTGTAGCAAGTTGTGCAACACTAAAACACAATCCTCACTAAGAGGGAGTGTTAGTTTTTGTAGCATCAAATGTGTTCTAGCAACGAAATTTGGTTGAGAGGCTAGAATGCATGAGATCTCAAAAACCCAAAAATCGTTTCTAAAAATTCCACTTAGAGGTGGCTTAGTTAGATGATTAAACTATTTTTTAATGTTTCATAAGTCTAAACTTAGGAAAACTGGTTAATTAATCAAAATTAATTAAGTCAAGGTGAGAATAGTATAGAAACTCATACGGCTTGACTTCAAAATGATCCTAGCCCTTGATTAAGTTTTAATCTAGGTTGTTGGTACTCCAACATAGGATTATAAGAAGAAGTTGATGGGCGCTTGGAGAATACACCAAAGACACTTGGAGAATCCGATTTTTCATAGTAGCAATAGTCAGTTGTCGGAGAATTCGAGCTTCAGTGAGGAAGCAAAGACAGTGAGGGGTAGGGACAACGAGGTTGGAGGAAGTTTTCTAGATCTAGCAAGTACATTTGTAGAGAGACTGAGATTTCCCCAGGAGGTTGTGCAGAGGCAATGCAATGCCTCAAGAAGGCAGTTCGATTTTCTAGGAAGGAAGATGTTTTCAGTGCCAGAGGTTAGGTAGAGGTTCCAGAGTGCCGAAGAGACGTTTTCCTAGCCAGCATCAGGCATGACGGCTAGATTAGTAGTTAGTTCGGGCAGCAGTTGTAGCAGGCAGCATCAAGGTGACGTAAACCCTACGCAGGCCCAGTTGGCCGAGTTTCTTTTCAGAGGTAGTCCAGTGCCAAAATAGCCTGGAGTGAGGGTAAATTCCCTCTAGATATTTTTGCCAATATTTTCTCTGCAGGATAGCCAAATTTTGGCATCCATATTATTGTACTCAAAATTTCTCACTGTTGCATAATAATAAAACCCTCAGCTATTGCATCGGTTTTCCCAAGTTGGGTTTTTCAGGGACATTTGTCCAAAAATAACGGTGTCATATTTTTATGTGTGTGCTAGATTTTTCTCAATTTCTAGCGCTATTTTCTTCTGCAGTTTATTTATGAAAATCGCAGTGTGAATTATTTGATATTTGTTGTAGCAAACTGCAAATCAATTGTTAAATAAATTAACAATTAGAAAAATAATTTCCAGTTCTTGTAATAGGATTTCATATTTGAAATTTTCACAGTTTATAAAGAGATAGGAACACCCTTTCATCTTTGCTTGAGAAGTCTAGCCCTCTCTAGTGGTTAAAACAGTGACATTGCAGTCGTCAGAGCCACAATCTCTACAGCGCCAGAGGCATCAAGTACATTAGATTTCAAGGAGAGGCATCGTTAGCCAAGTCTTTGTTTGCTTCAACTTGACTTCTCTCTGCCACTCACTTTAGAGACTAGGCTCAAAACAGATAAAGATTAGGGGATACACAGTTAGGCATATAATTAAAATAAACCAAGATTCTTGCATATCACCAGTTTGTAGGATTTACATTTCAACTAGGATAGTCAAGCATTCATTAAACAACGGTTGTTCATTTGGTCACCTAGTTCATAATGATCTAAAGCAAGTAGTTGACTCCATAAGGCACTGGTTTCACAAGGTAATTTAATCTAATCTCTAAAAAATTGCTAAAATCAACCAAGTGACTAGGCCATTCAATCATGTCTCCCGGACTTGTTGGTTGCCAACAAATCTTGCATTCTTACATTTCATAAGGACTACCCCCCACAGCCTGCTGTGGGGAGACAACTATAAAGGAGAGGTTGGGGATCAGAGCTACAACCCCTAGTCTAAGTCGTTGTCGTAGTGCTTGTACAATCTGAGCGACAACATTTTCTGGCACCGTTGTCGAGGACCAAGTAGGCCCAAGTAGCTAAATTGAACTCATTAGAAGTGTATAAATAGAAGTGACGAGGATTCATTTTGGCATCATCACTTGGATTTGGAACTAGTACCTCTTTAGAGACTTTCGCTATCCTTCTTGGAGGACGAATTTTTGGAGCATGGAATGAATTTTGATGTTTGGATAATTTTCATATGTCTTGGAGCTTCTTGATTGCAAGTTTTTGGATAGTTGGATATATTCTTATACATGTAAGTACATTTCAATGCTATTATTTCTTTCTAATTTTGTCACATACATTGTTGCTGTGATTTTTCTATACTAGGGCTTATTCGCTGCATCTCTTATGCGAAGTTGAGGAAATTTTGTTTATGGATAGTGAATGCTTCATGTATGGGCCATATATAATGAATGAATGTTCCTAGGGATATTTCATTTCTGAAATTCAATTGGACAAGCCATTTACCTTGCAAAACAAAGTATAGTCTTTGAAGTTGCTTTTGTTGCTGCCCTAGAGCCATGCGAAGTTGTCTTTGAGGCCTCCTTGACCTAGAAAATTCAAAGGTCCATAGTCATGACTCTACCTGACTTCAATCTCCCCAAAGGGTTGGGCAATGATCCACCTAAAGCTGATCACCTTAAACCTATTTTCCTTCTCCTCATTCCTCTTCTCTAGGTCTAGTCCTCTAGGTCACCTAGGGCATCAATTATCTCACAATCTAGCCATCCAAATACTTAGATTTTTGGTCCACAACTGCGTTCGTATGTCCTCAAGAAGCCCTCCAAATTTCATGAGATTCCGACAATGGGATCTTGAGATATCACAAGCCCTAGCTCGAAGACCAATTCTTTCCCTTGGTTTCCCTTAGGCTAGAAACACCATTGGGATCCTTGCATTTCCTTTCATTGAAAATTCATTACTTGATCCCTTTCCCCTCCCTAAATAGGTCAAGCATATCATTGGTTGCTAAATCCTATCCCCTTGACCGAACCTTGGGTCCACTTGGGCTCGTGTGGTCCCATGCACTATCAAGGTTAATTCTTCAAAGATCACCTAGAACCCAAGTTTCCACAAGAATTATAGGACTTAGGTATATCCTTTATAAGACACATACTCAAAACCTAACCCTAGAAATTTTCCCCAAGCCCTTCCTAGAGAGCCTTCCATCTTGTCGTCCAAGACAAACAAGCCACATATTTGAGCCTCTCTTGTGAATTGGCATCCAGGATCACCCCTCACCCTATCATTGGTCCATCCATTTCATGATCCTTATAACAACAGGCCTCCTCTCGTCGGTGAAAATTGTAAAGAGTAGGGAGCCTTAGCCGAGGTGACAGTGGGCTATCGCTCCATTGTTGCCCCTAGCCTAATAGTAACCCTTCAAGGATCCCCTTTTAGGACCAATGCTAGTTTGAGCAGTAACAAGCACAGGGGCCATAGTGTTTCAATTTTGAAGCATTCTAGAGTTGGGTATCGAGATTGTGCCCAGTTTGGTAGGGAGGATTTAGTCATTTTGGTAATGGGAACAAATTTGGAGCTACGAAAACTCAGAATTGACTTCAAACATGAAAGTCGGGTATGTGTATCTGTGTAAATTGATGGATTCTTGTTTTATTTACAACTGTTAGAATTTAGGCATTTATGTTGATTTGTGGTAGCATCGGATGTGCTCTAGCCATGAAAATTGGTGGAGAGGCTAAGGCACATGAGATCTTCAATACCCAGAAAGGGTTTGGGCAGATTCTAAATAGTTTGGGAGATATTAAAATAATTAATATTTTTAATGGAGTCCCTAAGTCTAAACTTAGGGAAACTAAAATATTAATGTGAGTTGATATAAAATTGTGTTAGAATGGTTCAAAAGTCATGGATCAATCCAAATCTAATCTTAGCCATTAATTAGGGATTTAATCTCGACTGTTGATTTGTCAACGAGAAAAGTATAAGAGGAGGCTTGAGGGTCACTTGGAGAACACACCAAGAGATCAAGATTTCGACTTTTTGGCACTGGGTTTGCCGAGAAAGTTGAGAGAGTGATCGGAGTTGCAGCTAAGGGGCAGTGAATACAGAAGCAGAGAGGCAGAGATAGCACCGGGAGAATTAGCGCAGTAGTCGGAGAGAGGGACGCAGAACCAGCCAGGGCTCACGCAGAGCTAGCAGGGCTCACGCAGAGGCAGCCAAGAGCTGCGTAGTGCCTCAGAGGGCCAGTGTGAGTGACGCAGAGGGCCAGAGGACTAACGCAATGCCTCCAGAGGTTGACGTAGGCCAAGCCAAACTGACGTTGGCCTGACGTTGGGCCAGAGAAAGCTGATGCAGTCCCTAGAGGCTGATGCTGGGGTTTCGTGGGGCAGATTGGAGCTGTGGAGCTGCCGGAGTGTTTATCCTGGGTTTCAGCCAAAATATCTGCTTCCGAGTAGACAGGTAATACTGCCGAGATTATTCTCTGTTGGGTGAGCTGGATTTGGCACCTAGATTGTATTCTGAAACTGCTTAATAAATCAAATCTTCAAATAGCTACACTAGTTTTCCCGCATTGGGTGTTTCTGGGGACATTAGTCCAAAAACAACAGTGTCACTTGTGTGCTTGTTTCTGTTTCCTTCAGTTGATGATCTGTAATGTGTTGAGCATGTACTTGTATTTACTTCCAGTATTTACATGGTAAATAACTTGTTAATTAACATAACAAGCAGGTAGGAATAAATCAATAAAGTACATGAAGGGTTTCTAACAGGTAGACTTAGAAACTTCAACGTGGTATTAGAGCATGGTTGCAGATCATAGGAGAACTGAGGAAATCAGCCGAGCAGAGTAGCAGTAGCAGAAAACAGCTGTCCCGAGTGACAGAAGTTGTTCCTAGCAGAGTAACAGCAAGGAAGGGGTGACTCAGTGGCTGCGTCATCAAGATCGAGCCAAGAAGAGGCAGCGCAGAGGCTGAGGGAGGCAAAGATAGGCTCACGTAGAGCCACGCAAAGGCCAGGAGGCCTGACGCAGTTGGTTGAGGACGCTGGTTTGCCAGTGCTAGGATTGCCCAGAGCCTAGGAACTCTAACCTTCAATTTGCTGGGGTTTAGGAGGTTGTGGGTAAGTTGCAGAGTGGAGCTGGTGGGGTACTATAGTCAGAATAGTACCTAACAGGCCAAGGCCAAGGAGGAGGGAGTTTCTACCAAGGATTTCTGACCGAGAAATCCGGATCAGTGGTACAGCTGCACTAACGATCGGAGTGGGGGCATCTCGACATTGGCATAAGGGTTTCTAGGAGGGAAATCGAGGCTAAGAGGGAGTCACACCAAGAACTTCCAGGAGGGAAGTAGAGGAGCAGCGAGATGGCAGTGAACGGGGTAAGATACCAGGACAAACTGGACGAGCCTCAAACTTTGTAGTCTTGAAGGCCAAAATCCTATCCATTCTAGACAGAAATCGTGTCAAGCACTTCGCCTTGAGGAAGATAGCTATCCCAGTCGACCCAGCTGATAATGACAAGTACGAGGAGGCAATGGCGAGGGCCAAGTGCATCATTCTTGATGGGGTCAAGGACCATGTAGTACCACATATTGCCGAAAAAGACATGGCAAATGAGATGTGGGAGGCCCTAAAGAAATTGTACCAGCATACTTCTATACAGAGAAGGATGTTACTAGAAAATCAGCTGCGATCATAGCAGATGCAGAAGGGAGAACAGATCGACCCCTTCCTCGGTCGATTGAAGGAGATCCGGGATCAACTGACTTCCATAGGGGCTACGTTGGATCAAGAATTGATGGTGAGAACAGCCTTGAACGTAGTCTCAGAAGACTAGGAGGTGTTTTTCCAAAGCATACTGGGCAGGGTGACCCTTCTAGATTGGGAGGAAATGTGGGCTGTTCTTCGCCAAGAAGAGGCCAGAAGGTTGAGCAAGGTGGGAAGCAGTGACAAGGGGATCAGAATCAAGAAGGAGGAGGAGGTGGATGCTGCCCTAGCATCTGAGGGAAAGCAGGAGAAACAAAAGAAGAAGGACCTCTCCAAGGTCAAATGCTTCCACTGTGGGGAGCTGGGTCATTATGTGACATAGTGTCCAAGGAAGAAGAGAAAGGGAGAGGCCTCTGAGACCAAGGCTGCGCCAGCAAGGGCAGAGAAGGACGTGGAGATAGACGATTACTGTGCCATGAGTGCTCACACGCCACTTGAGCGAAAGTGGGGAGACATCGAGTTGTAGTCAGACGGACTACAGGCGATGAGGGGCAGGATCCTTGAGGTACCCAACCTCTTGGATTATACCTTGTTACGGGAGCCTCGAAAAGGAGTAGCAGGACTGGAAGATGTCAGTAGAGACGGATGTGGATGGAGCGATAAGGGAGCTACAGTGCAGGATTCCAAGGATAGTGTGAGGCAATAGTGTGAGAAGCACGGGAGTGTTGCACTAGTGCAGGATGGCACAAAGAGGTGTGCAACGATGAGAGATGCATGGAGTAGTTGCAATGGCGCAGAAGTCGGAGAGGGAGCACTTGTTAGCGACAGAGGGAGTTTCAACATCATGGGTGTCTCTAGCCTGACAGAGATTCAGAGTTGGGAGATCAGTTACTTCTCAGTAACTGAGTTGCAGTGCAGCAGTTAGCAGTGGCAGTGCTATGGGCAGCATGATGAGAGGGAGTTGTCGTACGGATGCATTAGTGACAATGGTAGGGCCATGGGTAGCAATACAGGATGCAACAATGTAGGTGATGGGCAACAGGCCTAGCATCGGCACAGGGACCGATGTCGAATGATCAAAGCGATGCTCAGTGAGGAGTATTACTAAAGCATAGTCCTCGCTAAGAGGGAGTGTTGATTTGTGGTAGCATCGGATGTGCTCTAGTCACGAAAATTGGTGGAGAGGCTAAGCGCATGAGATATCCAATACCTAGGAAGGGTTTGGGCAGATTCTAAACAGTTTGGGAGATATTAAAATAATTAATATTTTTAATGGAGTCCCTAATTCTAAACTTAAAATAAAATATTAATGTGAATTAATATAAATGTGTTAGAATGGTCCAAAAGTCATGGATCAAGCCAAATCTAATCTTAGCTGTTGATTAGGGACTTAATCTCGGCCATTGATTTGTCAACGAGAAAAGTATAAGAGGAGGTTTGAGGGTCACTTGGAGAACACACCAAGAGATCAAGATTTCGACCTTCTAGGGCTGGGTTTGCTGAGAAAGTTGAGAGAGTGATTGGAGTTGCAGTTGAGGGGCAGTGAATACAGAAGCAGAGAGGCAGAGATTGCACTGAGAGGATCGACGTAGTAGCCAGAGAGAGGGACGCAAAACCAGCCAAGGGTTCACACAGAGCTAGCCAGGGCCCACGCAGAGGCAGCGAGGAGCTGCGTAGTGCCTCAGAGGGCCAGCGTGAGTGACGCAGAGGGCTAGAGGACTGAAGCAGTGCCTCCAGGGGCTGACGCAGGCCAAGCCAGAGTGACATTGGGCTAACGCTGGGCTAGAGAAAGCTGATGCAATCCTTAGAGGCTGACGTTGGGGTTTCATGGGGCAGATTGGAGCTGTGGAGCTGTCGGAGTGTTTATAAATCAAACCCAGATTGTATTCTGAAACTGCTTAATAAATCAAACCCTGAGATAGCTGCACCGATTTTCCCACATTGGGTTTTTCCAGGGACATTAGTCCAAAAACAACAGTCACTTGTGTGCTTGTTTCTGTTTCCTTCAGTTGATGATGTGTAATGTGTTGAGCTTGTACTTGTATTTATTTCCAGTATTTACATGGTAAATAACTTGTTAATTAACAAAACAAGTAGGTAGGAATAAATTAGTAAAGTACATAAAGGGTTTCTAACAGGTAGACTTAGAAACTTCAACAATTTAGTTTTGGTAAGGTCACCACACCCAACACCTTCGCATAAAGAGAAGCTACACTAGCTTCATGAATGAAAATATTCCATAGATAATTTATGAAGCAAAATTACAAATAAGCATGCAAAAGGTACTCACAAGTATAGCAAATTTATTCCAATCATCAAAATGCAAAGAAATCGAAGTTCCAAGACAAGACATTAAGCTCTTCCAAACATCGAAATGCATTAGATCTCCAATTCATCCATCAAAAGGCCCAATGAAATTTCTAGAAGAAACAAATGATCCAAATCCAAGTGATGATGAAACTCAAATGAGCTCTCATCAATTTATATCCTTCCTAATGAGTTCGATTTGCCTAATTACGCCTAATTAAGCCTCAAACAATAAAATAATGTATAATAATGACATGACATGGTGACAAGCCCACCAAGATAGCAACATAATACAAAGATAAGCCACTCAAAAGGGAAAAATAGTAAATACAATGGGTTGTTGGGCCCTTAAGGAGGCCTAGTGGAGTCCAAAGTGTGGCAAGGTGAGTGTATAGACTCCAAACATCGTGAATAAGGGGTTGGCCCCTTGATATCCAAGCAAGTCACATGTGTTGTCCCCAAGCGGATGTGGGGGCACAATGACATCCTCATGGGTCTCCAAGTAGATCAATAATGCCTGTAAGCCATCTGTATGGGCTAGGATGATGACATAAGCCCTCCCTTTGTCTCCCATAGCGAGACACATCCTCATCTAGACCTTGGAACTGTTGTAGAGTGTGTGGTACAAGTGTGAAGTTAGTTGGGCATGGTGATCCAAGTGCATCATCCTCATCCAAAAAGGTGGAACACGAGCAATCACTGAATGGCATTGGGGATCCATGAAGTGCTCTCTGCTATGGTGGAGGCCCACGTCCTTCTACGTTCACCCTACAAGTACCACTATGACCCTCTGGAGGGCTTGGGCCCCATATAGGGAGACCAAGCCCAAAATGGAGACCAACCTGCAATCTTCCATAAGATCCAATGCATCCCCTTGCAGTCCAATATAACAAATCATTAAAGTAATAAAGTAAAAGAGCTCACAAATCATGGAATGAAATGGGCACTTCATAATGGCATGCCATTCCAAGTGGGCTTTGGCATGTACTGGTGTCTCCAAGCTCAATAAGGGGCTTAACCAAGGACCCTATTAGGTGTTTTCAGCCTTTAAAGGGAGTGACATGTCCATGGTACATCCATCAAGTGGTAGGTTGCATGTGATATAATGATGGAATGGAGTGGGGATCAGGGGAATGCTCCATGCCACATGCCATGGTACAAGGGTAGCTATAATAGGGGAAGTTCACTGTTGGAATTTCTAAGTTTAACCTATTAGAAATTCTTCCTGTACTATCTGATTTAATTCTTCCTACTGGTTCAATTACTTAACAAGTTATTTACCATGTAAATACTGAAAATAAATACAAGTACAATATCAACACATACAGATCATCAACTGAAAGTAAACAAGCACACAAATGACACCGTTTTTTTTGGACTAATGTCCTCAGAAAAACCCAATGCAGGAAAACCATTGCAGCTATTCAGAGGGATTTATTATTATGCAGTTTCAGAATACAACCTGGGTGCTAGAAATGGCTCACCCAACAAAGAATGCCCTCGGCAGTAGTGCCTCTCAGTCAGAGATAGATATTTCGGCTAAATCACCGGATGAATGATCCCACAGCAACAGTGCAACTTCTACTACTCTGCGTCACTCTGATAGGGACTGCGTCACCCTATCCGGCCTTCCACCTCTCAGTTTGTCCCACAAAATGCTCCTAGCGTTGCCTCTAGGCTCTGTGTCAGCCTCTCTGGCCCCGTGTCAGCCTCTCTGGGCTCTGCGACAGCTTCTGGAGCCTCTGCATCAACCCCTAGATCCTCTGCATCTAACACGCTGCCCCTCTCTGTCTCTACGCAACTCCTGGCTGCCTCTGTGTAGCCTCTAGTTGGCTCTGCGTCAACCTCTCCCAGCTCTGTGTTGATCCTCCTGGTATTGACTCTCCCTCTTTGCTATGTATTCACTGCCCCTCAGCTGCAACTCAGATCACTCACTCGATTTCCTCAGCAAACCCTACCCCAGAAAATCGAATTCTTGATCTCTCTTGGTGTGTTCTCCAACTGACCCTCAAGCCTCCTCTTATACTTTTCTCGTTGGCCCATCAACGACCAAGATTAAATCTCTAATCAACGACTAAGATTAGATTTGGCTTGATCCATGACTTTTGGATCATTTTAACTCAGTTTTATATTAATATCCATTAATATTTTATTTTTCCTATGTTTAGACTTAGGAATTCCATTAAAAATATTAATTATTTTAATATTTCCCAAACCGGCTAGATTTTGCCCAAACCATTTATGGGTCTTGGACATCTCATGTGCTTTAGCCTCTCCACCAATTTTCGTAGCTAGAGCACATCCGATGCTACCCCAAATCAACACCTACACTTGGGTATATGAGTGTAGGAGGGAGCAATCGTGGCTAGAGCACATCCGATGCTACCCCAAATCAACACCCACACTTGGGTATATGAGTGTAGGAGGGAGCAATCATGGTGTGTGAGTTAACTTGACCTTTGTTTTTCCACCCTTCTTCATATGCCCTTTGTCTTTGATTGATTTTTTTCATAACTGCTCGGGGCTCCAGGGAATGAGATCAAGATGTGTAGGATACAACAATAGATAACCCCTTTAAGGTGGGGCAGTTCATTGCCCACCAGGGATTAGGACAATCATGGGTTCCTTAATGTGGAGGGGGCTTATCTAAGGCCTGTTGTCGCACAGAATGTCTATGCACTGCCACAACAGCTCAGATCGGGGGTTTTCACACTGATCTCCAATTTCTCCATTTGTGTTGTTTCCCAATAGTAGACTAAGGGGGGTAGATCCTATGCAAATGGAATGAGAGAAGATTATTTGGGAACCAACCACTTTGGGAGACATAGTTAAGCAACCAATACTTGTTTTAGATTGTGCAAGATTTTGAAGGATTCAATTAGATTTGAGAAAAATGATACCAGTGCCTTATGGAGTCAACTATCTTGCTAAGGAAATAAAGTCCAAGTAATGGATGGGAAACTGCTACTGAATGATTCGACTACCTTATATGCAAATGCAAAACTTAAAGCTATGTGAAATGGAGGGACTTGGTTAATTTTAGTTAAATGCCTGTTTTAAGTTTGATCTCTTATTGTTTCTGTCCACCAAGTTTATGCTTGGAAGTAAAATTTAAATGTGCAAATACTAGCTTAGTATGCAAATGCAAAGTGAAATGATGTGATGGTGAAAGGAGGGCCTAAATGATGAGTTATTTCTGAAATATGTCGTGAGCGTTATTTAACTTAAGACTCAGAAAAATGATCTTAATGTGAAAACAAATACTTGTACCAACCAATGAATAAATTTCAAGTCAGGTGTAAGACGTACAATCTAAAAACCAATGGCGGCCCCTCGTTATCATCTTGCAGGAAAGGCAT
Organism: Pinus taeda; assembly: GCA_000404065.3. Classification (NCBI taxonomy): domain Eukaryota; kingdom Viridiplantae; phylum Streptophyta; class Pinopsida; order Pinales; family Pinaceae; genus Pinus; species Pinus taeda. The sequence continues at coordinate 347,614 of APFE031239831.1, read as the reverse complement.
CTCCCTAGGCTCGATACAGGTCAGTTCAAAGTGTTCATGGGACGACAGGCGCCCCCTCTCAGCCAGAGAAGGAATCAAAATTGGAAAGGGGCACCATACGGGTTTTACTTGTGAAAAAAGGGTTTATTTTGGCCCAACCTCACCTGCAAAATCCAGGACTGCATGGCCTCAACAATGTCCACCAGGCATCTCTACTTGGGTATGAGCCGCGATCCCCCGTGCTGCAACAGGTGGACGAGAAGATGGATGGGTTACCGGCACTCCAAGCGATGCCGCAAATGCAGTGCTTCAACTAGTCCGGTCAGAGGCATACTGTAGCAACGGATCCACCACCCTCAATCCTGCGTGAGAGGGGACTGAAGCAGAGGGGCTTGCTGCGTCCTGGTATACAACCAGACAGGGGAGGTCCTGCACAGATGTATGGTGGCCGACAACTGCAGACCAAATAAAAAGTGAGGTAATGACAGATTTCTTAAAAAAGGACCCATACAAACCAGATCCGAAGGAATCATGGCGCAGACAAAATACAAGAAACAGGGGTGCATTGGGGGTTTTAGGAAAATACCCAATCCTATGGATCGAGACTCCAAAACGGATGTTTCAAACCGCAAGGGTGAAGAACAGATACAAATCTTCATCAAATTGATTGGGGGCATACACCACTGCATGCGGCTCAAAAAGGAGCTGAATATACAAGAATTAAAGAAGGAAATCCAGAACCAATTGGGAACCCCCACCAAATACCAAAATTTGATATATACAGGACGTAGTCTACAGGATCTCAATACACTTTAGGAATCTAGTATTAGCAATGATTCAACCATCATTCTTAATCTGAGACTGCGTGGCGGATGTAATGGAGACAACACAAAAAATGCAGGCTCCTTTCACGACGCAGTCAAATGAAAGGAAAAAATGCAACACAAATCAACACCAACACTAGAGCTACCAGGTCCCTATATTGTGGATCAAAAACTGGAATCCCCAATGCTACAAGTAACTCTATCAGAGGTAACTGATCTACACACTGATCTATCAAAAAATGCTGTCAATTGTAGATTTAATGGTTTCTGGCCAAAATCCGATGCTTTGCATCAATGGATTTTTTCCACATGGTCACCCAACCGTGAAATTCACCTATGCTCAAAAGGTTTCTTCATAGTTAGATTCGACACAGAACAAGAACGAGATAGTATTATCAATCAGGGGGCCTTGGTTTTGGGGCAATGCTGGCCTCTTCACCACCCCCTGGTTTGCTGAATTTGATGCAAATACAATGAAAGTCTCATCAATGCCTGTTTGGGTGAGGCTACATAACCTACCTCTACACTTTTGGCATCACAAAGTCTTACTATCCATTGGGAATACCTTGGGGAAATTCATAAAAATAGATGAAGACAGAGTTAGCAGGGGAATCTTCACATTTGCCAGAATGTGTAAAAGTGGACTTGAGTCAGGGGCTACCTGATCACATTACTTTGAACTACAACAATACACTGAGGACTCAACCACTTGACTATGAGAACACAACATTCAGATGTCGCAGCTGCATGCAAACAGGGCACCTCTAATACACCTGCCCACTGGCCAGAAAGGACCCCAAAGGCAACAAAAAACAACAAAAAAAGCCCAAAGGATGGCAGCATACCGATCCGATGGAAGAAGAGAACATGCAGACATAATCTACAGGGAACCAGTGAGCACCTGACATACAATTGGAACAGAAATATTCTCAGGATTCTGATTCCCCAGAGACTCATCTGGGGCCAGACAATATACAACAGCAACAAGAACCTCAGTTGGAAGTAGGCGGCATCAAAAGAACACATGGATCTGAAGGATCAAAATCTGACAAAGAACTCCCAATGATCACATTGGAAAATTAGCTGGCCATTATTGCACCCTCCAACAACTCTGATGGATGGCGAAGGGTGGAGAAGGAGGAGGGCAGAAAAGCTTAGGCCATCTTGATCTCATTTTTTTTGTTTTTGTAACTTTTGTCACATGCTTATACATGGACAACCATCTGCATATGCTTTAAGCATCTACAAAATGTAATTTTTTCATTATGAATAAAATTACGGATTTTTCTTACGGGAAAAAAAAATACTTGTACCAACAATGTAAAATATGAAGTTTGCACAAATAATTACTAAAATATACAATAAGAAACCAATGTAAAATGCTAGAAATAAAACACTTAATATTCAGAAATCCATTTGTATGAAATACTCAATCAGAGATCATTAGGTGCGTAAGTTAAACTAAATTAATCTTTCTCGAATGAGCATGTAAAAACAAATGTACTTCAGAAAATAAATTAAGTAGTGTTTAAATTCAGATCACAACAATTAGGTGCAAAGCTTGATATATTAGTTCTAGTATTTTTCTCTTAAAACAAAGGATAATGCCAACAATTTATTTTTAAACCAGTAGTCTTATTACCATGCAAGATTCAGATTTTTTCTGTGTAACAGTAGAAACTTCAAATGACACACTGATAACTAATAATTCAGAAAATTTCTGAGTTTAAATATTTTCAATCTAGTGATGCATTTAATCTTAAAACTCAGAAATAAATGACCGAAAGAGCTGTGAAATAATCTTCAGAAATTTGTCAATCAGCATGCAAAAAGTTTCTGAAAATAATTCTATTTCTGAAATGCACTGTAGTAAAAGATGCAAATTAAATATACCGCTAAACTTCAACTAATTGGAACTCTAGGCCGGTATTAGTCTTGCTTTCAATTAGATAAATGAAATTGATTAACGGTTTAGAGGATGTGCACCATCAGCCCTTAGGGGCTTGAAGATACTTGGAGATAAGCTACCCAAGTCACTGAAGATCCTCAAATCCAAAAAAAAAATTTGAGAAATTTTTTTATGGAAAAAGTTAGTGAAAAAATTTGGAGAGAGGGTGAGGAAAGAGAGTCTAAACTTTAACTAATTGGAACTCTATGCCAGTATTAGTCTTGCTTTCAATAAGATAAAGGAAATGGATTAAGGGTTTAGAGGATGTGCACTAGTCATCTCTCAGGGGCTTGAAGATACTTGGAGATACGCTGCCCAAGTCACTGAAGATCTCAAAGCCAAAAAAAAAATAAAAGAATTGAGAAACTTTTTGTTAAAATTTTTAGAGAAATTTTATGGTAACAATTAGTGAAAAAATTTGGAGAGGGTGAGGGAAGAGCGCTGAGAGGAAGGAGAGGAAAGGCCGAGAGGAGGAATAAGGGAGATGGGAGGGCGAGGAGCAGGGAGAAAAGGCAACAAAGGAGGGAGGCCGAGAAGGAGGGAGGAGGAGATAGGGAGGCCAAGAAGGAGGGAGGAGGGGAAATGGAGGCCGAGAATAGGCTGAGAAGGAAAGAAGAGGGAGTAGGGGGCTAGAGATGGCTAGCGTAGGGCCTCAAGGCCCTAAAAAAATTTGCCCACGATCCTTCTAAAATTTCTCTTCAACCTGCAAACAAAATGGAGATCAGATCTTGCCCTCTAGGGCCTAGATCTGTCTCCAAAATCTACAAAAATCGCATGCAATCTTCAGATCTGTTCCTGCACAAGCAAAAGATAGAAAATCCCAAAACATGTATATACAAAAATATGAAATACCCAAAACCCCAATGCATTAAAAAAATTGAAATTTACAAATTTACAATAATATTCTATAGATCTGCAGATCAAAGCCCTCTATTAGCCAGATCTAAACAATTTTGCACAAATTTATAAAGAAACCAGAAATTTTAAAGAGGCACAAGCCCAAGAACAACACTGCAAATAAAATATTTTGTAAGATGACTTTAGAAATCAAAAAACAGTAGGATCTTTAGATTTTGTAATCTAAGAATCAGTTGGTCCAGCTGAGGACTTTCCTAAACGCCCAAATCTTGTATAATAACTTCTGCACACTTAGATCTGATTGTTAGATTAATAGAGATTCAAAATAATCATAAAATCATCAAGAAATAGAGATACTTGCTAGTTCTATCAAATCAAAATGCTATTTTAAAAATCCAGAAATCTATGCAAGATACATGTGAACAAATCAATCCTCAAAGGCTATTATCCAGCAAATACAAATAAAATCCGCAGAGTATTAAGAGCAATATTACCACATAAATTTGAAAGAGGAACACCACAGTCTAAAACCCCAAAGTCTTTATGTTTTATCAACAAGAAAAAAGTTACAAGAGCTCTCTCATAGCGAGTACACGATTCAAAAATGAATCCAAATAATGGAGAGAGACCTCTAATTTATAGATAATTTCTGCAACAGCTAGATGGCTTGATCCTCGTCAAAGCAATCTCAATCGTTGATGAAGATCAAATGATCTTTTAATCATCACTGTTAAAATTAAGTTATTTTTTGAGGAAATTCGAATTTCACTTTTAATTTCTTTTTAATTAACTCAAAAATGATTATTTTGAGTTAATTGCTTCAAAAATTGATTTTGACTTAACTACTAAGGCCCAAGGGTCCAAAATGTCTTGAAAATTGAAATTTTCAATATTACCTTCGTCGGGGACCTCCAAAAATTAAAAACTTTAAAACCTACGAATTTTAAATGTTGGATGATTTAATTTTTCCTAGGACCTAAATTAATTAAGTTTCTGGCTTTAGTAATTTATTTTAGCCAAAAAGTTTAATTAATTGACTCATGAGGGGATTATTAATCTTTCCAACCCTCTAATACTTTAGCATTAGAGCTAAAATATTATTTACATGAAATATTACATTTATAGCCCATGAAGGGAGAACACCCGTTTGTTATAGACCCTCAATAATTACCCATTTCTATGACACAAAATATGATCTAGTAGACTAAGTGACTTGTAATAAAATAATCTAACCAAATAGCTAGAATTATTACCAAATCACTTTTACAGAGACTCGATAAATAACACTGGGACTCATTTAAGATTGTGACGACAAAATCCATCCTAGCTTTGGGGTGAGGCTGGAGGGAAAAACTCTGTCGATCATCTGTGTTTAGAAACACACATGAATCGGTGAGACGAAAAACCTCCTAGGATGGAAATCATCGTTAGAAAAATAAATTTACTTAGGTTGTTACATACATTTGTCTTATTAGGATCATTTACATAACAAAATGCAGAATGGGTTTACAAAACTCTAGAGTACATATGGCTGATAATGATGAATATGTGGATCATTTGAGAGCTCGGACATGATGGAAATCCATGCACGAAAAAATGTACAGCTATGGGGTAGTTGACATGGAGTGGTCAACATCTAGCTCTACTTGGGGACATGTTGTTTCATCGAAGGAATGTGAGAATCCAGAATCTGCACCCAAAGAAAACACAGAATGACATAAGTAACGTCTATCCAAATATAATCCAAAAATCATCATATAACATTAAGCACATAAAATTAGAAGCTCTTCATTTATTAACTACTCTATTAACATGAAAATATAAATTAAATCTAACTACAAAGTGAAAATGCTAAAATAACAGGGTGTAAGGTTAATGATACAATACAAAGGATGCCTTGTGGCATCAGATGTGTTCAATATAGTGCATACTAAGCATTTGCCTACTTTCAAGCAAACCTGTCGGTTGTTTTTTGGATGTGCCCTATCCAATCCTGCATATGGTAGGACTTTGTCTTATCCGAAAATTGAGCTGCTCGTGGCCATTAGATCCATCAAACTGCTTCCTTATTCTTTTTTTTTTCACTTCTTGCTTTTCTTTGTGGCAGGCTGTATCGCTGATGATGTGGAACATTATGCTTGAGAACTTTCAGACGAAGTATTTAAGATATTTGTGACATGCCTCTCTTCATTCTGCATCTGTTCTGTGATAAATGATGGATCAGTTGCACAAGTGTTATGAGTTATAACTTTATCCTTTTCAATTTCTTCTCTATTCATGTCATCCTCAGCTAAATCTTCGTTAATGGGATCAACCACTTTGTTAGGATATTCACAACAAAACGAGATCTGCTTTAATGGATCAGGAGAGTTATGATTTATTGAAAGCTCCTTGATTTCCTGCCATCTATCATCTGGATCAGACTGAAACTTTTGTACCTGTGATTTCCTTTCTTCCAACCTCTTATGTATGGAACTCATTTCTCTGGCATGCCTTACTATTTTCGCTTGATTGAGTTCAGTTTTCATGAATCTCTCTTGCAGACTGATATGATTGGCCTCCATAGTTTTCATTTCTCGAGTGTGCTTTGCTTCCATTGCAATCATATGATTATGAATAATGGGCATCTGATTAGAATGATTGACTTCCATTATCTTTAATCTGTTTTTGATGGCATCCATTTCTTCCATATTTATAACACATGGTGCTTGTTTTTTCTCTATGGCCAATAATCTATTCTGAAGAGATATTTGACCAACTTCCATATCCTTTATAATTTTATCATTCTTCGCTTTCAGGCCCATGAATTTTTTTTGCATATAGTTTACCTCTTTCTTATGATTTTCTTGCATGGTAGCTAATTGATTGTTGTGATCAAATTCCAGGATGGCCATTTCTTCCTCGTGTCTTTCTTCCATGGCAGTCATTTGATTGGAGTGATTGAATTCGATGATCATTATCTTTCCCTCTAAGGCTAATAACTTGTTCTATATAGAATCAATTTCCCTAGCATGATCAACTGTTAATCTTGCTTGGTTAAGTTCCATATCTTTAATAAGTTGACCCTGATTAACCTTTGTATTCTTGAGTACTTGAGATTGATTTAATTGTATGTCTTTAACCATCTAAGTCAATTCCTTAACAAGATGCTTATCGTTGTCAACACTAATTTGAAAACTTGTTTATGCTTCTCCACTATCATGGATTTGTCTTGCAATAGTACAAGTGGATTCATCATGAGAATTGTCTTGAAATCTTCTGTTGATAGTTGAGTTTTTTACAAGATCTCTTTCACTCTTTTGTATGGTACTAGGGGCACAAGGCGAGTCACCTTGTTTCGTATATCTATACTTAAAAGCATTGATGATGTATTGTAAAGAAGTGAAAGAATCCTCAGGACAATTATGAAGCCAATCAATAGCATCACCTTCTAAGGAAAAGGCAAAGAGATGTATCTTGACATCTTCATGATTATATTGTGAAGGAAGACAATATTTGGTTATTATATGAGTAAACTTGCGGAGATGCTTTCTAGCAGTGGCTGAATCACCCCCTGAGAATAAAGGCAATTTATGAAAGGCATCTTTCGGCATATCATGAAGAGTATTATCCATGATGACTTGCTTAAAGGGGGGAAGAAAGGGAACAACCAAATGGATGCTAGAGAGGTAGATATTTGCCCAATAAAATAAAAAAGATACACAAGAAGCGAGCTTCTAGCAGAAATTCTTGTAAGAAATGAAAGAAACGGAGTCGCCACTTGAGCATGAATCTAACCTTAAGATTCCAAAGGAAAAACCGAAAGGTCAGTCGAGAGAAGCAGATGGATATCAGAGAGGGTTTCCTGTCTTGGAGTAAATGGATGAATAAGTGCAGTCGCCACCCAAACAGGAAATCAACCGAAATGTCCAGGTACTAAAGGCGCAGATGAAAGGATTAGTGAGATGACGAAAGATACGGTGATGAAAAGATGAAAAGATGAAATGGCGCCAAAAAATGTGGCATTGATCAGACAAAAAATGATAAGTGAATGAAAAAATGAATGAGATGAATGTCGTAAAGCCAAGGTCCAATAAATTGGTCCTCTACAACAACACCAAGAAATGTTGGCATTGTTGGTTTGAATGAAAGATAGAAAGATGAAATAAAAAAAAAAAAAGAGAAAGGAAAAATGATGTCGTGAATCTGGAAATAAGATAAACTTGATGCCTCGGTAACAACACCAAAAATGTTGTGCCACTTTAACATGCTAATGAACATCGGAAAAGATTAGAAGATTAGAAAAATGTCATGAGGACCAAGGACAAAAAAACTCTATCCCTGGCAACGACACCAAAAAATGTTGTCACACAGAATATCTAGGTATCGCGACAACGACTTAGATCAGGGGTTGTCACACTGATCCCCAATCTCTCTGTTTGAGTTGTCTCCCAATAGCAGACTAAGGGGTTTAGACCCTATGGCAATGGAATGAAGGAAGATTAGTTGGGAACCAACCAATCTGGGAGACACAGTTAAGCAAGCAATACTTGTTTTAGATTGTGCAATATTTTGAAGGATTCAATTAAATTTGAAAAAAATGATACCAGTGCCTTGTGGAGTCAACTATCTTGTTAAAGAAATAAAGTCTAAGTAATGGATGGGAAACTGCTACTGAATGATTCAATTATCTTATATGCAAATGCAAAACTTAAAGCTATGTGAAATGCAGGGACTTGATTAATTTTAGTTAAATGTCCATTTTAAATTTGATCTTTTAATGTTTCTGTTGACCAAACTTATGCTTGGAAGTAAAATTTAAATGTGCAAATACTAGCTTAGTATGCAAATGCAAAGTGAAATGATGTGATGGCGAAAGGAGGGCCTAAAATATGAGTTATTTATGAAATATGTCGTGAGTGTTATTTAACTTAAGGCTCAGAAAAATGATCTTAATGTGAAAACAAATACTTGTACCAACAATGTAAAATATGAAGTCTGCACAAATAATTACTAAAATATACAATAGGAAACCAATGTAAAATGTTGGAAATAAAATACCTAATATCTAGAAATCCATTTTATGGAATACTCAATCAAAGATCGTTAGATGCATAAGTTAAACTAAATTAATCCTTCATGAATGAGAATGTAAAAACAAATGTACTCTAAAAAATAAATTAAGTGTTTAAATTCAGATCACAACTAGGTGCAAAGCCTGAAATATTAGTTCTAGTAATTTGTTCTTAAAACAAATGATAGTGCCAACAATTTATTTTTAAACTAGTAGTCCTATTACCATGCAAGATTAAGATTTGTTCTATGTGTAATAACAAAAACTTCAAATGACAAACTGATAACTAATAATTCAGAAAATTTCTGAGTTTAAATATTTTCAATCTAGTGATGCATTTGATCTTGAAACTCAGAAATAAATTACCAAAAGAGCAGTGAAATAATATTCAAATATTTACCAATTAGCATGCAAAAATTTCCTGAAAATAATTCTATTTCTGAAATGCACTAGTAAAAGATGCAAACTAAATACATTGATAAACTTCAGCTAATTGGAACTCTATGCTAGTATTAGTCTTGCTTTCAATTAGATAATTGAAATGAAGGGTTTAGAGGATGTGCACTAGTCATCCCTTATGGGCTTGAAGATACTTGGAGATAAGTTGCCTAAGTCATTGAAGATATTCAAATCCAAATGCCAACTCAAAAAAAAAAAAAAATTGAGAAATTTTTTGTTAAAATTTTTAGGGAAATTTTATGGATAAAATTAGCGAAAAAAATTGGAGAGAGGGTGAGGGAAGAGAGTTGAGAGGAAGGATAAGGCGAGGAGCAGGGAGAAAAGGCAACAAAGGAGGGAGGCTGAGAAAGGAGGGGAGGCGAAGGAGGAGGGAGGAGGAGAAAGGGAGGCCGAGAATAAGTCGAGAAGGAAAGAAGAGGGAGTAGGGGGTTGGAGATGACCAACGCAGGGCCTCAAGTCCCTAAAAAAATTTGCTCACAATCTTTCTAAAATTTCTCTTCAACCTGCAAACAAAATGGAGATCAAATCTTGTCCTCCAGGGCCTAGATTTGTCTCCAAAATCCACAAAAATCGCCTGCAATCTTCAGATTTGTTTCTGCACAAGCAAAAGATAGAAAACCCCAAAAACATGTTTATACAAAAATATGAAATACCCAAAACCCCAATGAATTAAAAAAATTGAAATTTACAAATGTACAGTAATATTCTACAGATCTAGCAGATCTACATATCAAAGCCCTTTATTAGCCAGATCTAAACAATTTTGCACAAATTTATAAAGAAACTGGAAATTTTAAAGAGGCACAAGCCCAAGAACAACCCTGGAAATAAAATATTTTGTAAGATGACTTTAGAAATTAAAAAATAGTAGGATCTTTAGATTTTATAATTTGAGAGTCAATTGGTTTAGCTGAGGACTTCCCCAAACGCCCAAATGCTAAATAATAACTTCTGCACACTTAGATTTGATTGTTAGATTAATAGAGATTCAAAATAATCATAAAATCATCAAGAAATAGAGATACTTGCTAGTTTAATAAAATCAAAATGATATTTTAAAAACCCAGAAATCTGTGCAAGATACTTGTGCACAAATCAATCCAAAGGCTATTATCCAACAAATACAAATAAAAACAATAGAGTATTAAGAGCAATATTACCACATAAATCTGAAAGAGGAACACCACGGTCCGAAACCCCAAAGTCTTTGCGTTTTATTAACAATAAAAAAATTACAAGAGCTTTCTCAAAGCAAGTACACAATTCAAAAATCGAATCCAAACAATGGAGAGAAACCTCTAATTTATAGATAATTTCTCCAACAACTAAATGGCTTGATCCCCATCAAAGCAGTCTCAACCGTTGATGAAGATCAAAAGATCTTTTAATCATCGCCGTTGAAATTAAGTTACTTTTTGAGGAAAATCGAATTTTACTTTTAATTTCTTTTTAATTAACTCAAAAATGATTATTTTGAGTTAATTGTTTCAAAAAATTGACATTGACTTAACTACTAAGGCCCAAGGGTCCAAAATGTCTTGAAATTCTCAATATTCCCTTGGTCAAGAACCTCAAAAAATTTAAAACTTTAAAACCTACGAATTTTAAATGTTGGATGATTTAATTTTTCCTAGGACTTACATTAATTAAAATTTTGGCTTTAGTAATTTGTTTTAGCCATAAAATTTAATTAATTGATCCATGAGGGGATTATTAATTTTTCCAACCCTCTAATACTTTAGCATTATAGCTAAAATATTATTGACATGAAATATTACATTTCTAACCCATGAAGGGGGAACACTCATTCGTTATAGACCCTCAGCAATTATTCATTTCTACGTCACAAAATATGATTTAGTAGACTGAGTGACTTGTAATAAAATAATCTAACCAAATAGCTAGAATTATTCCCAAATCACTTTTACAGAGACTCGATAAATAACACTAAGACTCGTTTAAGATCTTGACGACAAAATCCACCCTAGCTTTGGGGTGAGGCTGGAGGGAAGAACTTTGCCTATCATCCGTGTTTAGAAACACATATGAATCGGTGAGACAAAAAACCTCCTAGGATGGAAATCGTCATTTGAAAAATAAATTTACCTAGGTTGCTACGTACATTTGTCTTACTAGGATCATTTACATTACAAAATGCAGAATGGGTTTACAAAACTCCAGTGTACATATGGCTGATAATGATGAATCTACAGATCATTTGAGTCTTCGGACATGATGGAAATCCATGTGCGAAAAAATGTACATCTATGGGGTAGTTGACATGGAGTGGTCAACAAGGCCCATAGGAACCAGGGTAATGGCCATAGATAAGGGGTAGTGCTCATGTTTGACTTTTTCCCACATGCTAAATTTGTATGTCCTGGCCATCTTTTGCATTTTTTGGTACATTTCCTGTTGTAAGTGACCAAATTATGTTTTTTCTTTTCTTTTTAGCTGCATCAACCTCCAAGGCATCGTTTTAGGCTCGTCCCAAGGTGTGGGCAAGGGAAGCGGGAGGCTAACCCTTTATGAACCCAGTGGACAAATGTGGACCCGAATGGGAAAAGTGATAAATGGGGTTAAAATGAGCGAAGGGGAGTGATATATATGGTGTCGGGAAGCGGGACCACGCATCCAAATCGAGATTTCCCATGTAGTGTTAGCTCTAAAGTTAATAGCTAGTAAAGGCGATCCCACAGACTAGGATACAAGGTTAATCACCAAATCAGACAAAGGAGACAAAAGTACAGACCTAGCCTACTCTTTCAACAAAATCCCCCCACCAATCTGTGCACCAATCCATGCCCAAAAGTGTCCATAATAAGTAAACAAAATTACTCAACTACACCAATGAAAAGTCATACCTTCACGATCGGGAGGCCCACCTTCAAACGTGTTAGAAAATCAAAAAGGCAGAAAATTTTTCTTTATGTTTATAATTACTTGTGAGATTCTTATTAGATTTCTTGTGTTCTTCTTTTATCTTAGTTCATCAAGCAATTACCAAAACAATAGCACGAAGATCAAAGACACCAGATGTAGGTGGACAACTAGGGAAAAAGCCTTATCTAGGAGAAAACCTAGTCAACAACTCTTCCTTTAATAGTTTCATGGGATGATCCAAGACTCCTTGACCTAGACACAGACTTCCTCCAATCACCAAGTCAACCTTCCTTTCTTCTATAGATGATAACCTTCCAGCAACAACTTTGACGTTGATGTAGCAATAGACTTTCGACTTCCATAGCAATAGAACTTCAACCCAGCATAACTTCGACCCAACAAAATAGCCCAGTAAATCCACACAAGTGAGAGAGATACAACCCAGAAACTTCAATCTAGCAATCCTTCTCCTTCTCCAATTTTGCACTTTTTATGCCTCCTTTTCTTGGATATCGAACTTGTGTGAGAGTGTCTCCAAATGAATTTGAGCTGCTCCAATATATAGGCGTCTGGTGAGGTCGAATTATCCTGTTTGAGACCGACTTGATCTCCTTGAGCCTGACTTGGTGTGGAGGTGACAAATAAGTTATTTGACTCAATAACAAATCTTTTTACATGATTCAAAAGCCCAAGAAGGGTCTCTTTAAATGGACAATGACTATAATGACTCAATATAAATCCTAGAAGTTCTCAATGGGGACTTTGACTTAAAACATGATGACCCAAACATGAAACTCATACTTTAATAAGTCATATTGATTATAATAAAAAATTATTTTTCTTTCTTTTGATAAATACATTTCATTATGACTCAAATATAATTTATAAAAACTAAACCTAGTTACATCCTTCAACAAAACATATGATCATAACAAATGGGTGAGGAGCCACATGGCTGGCTCAGGTGGCAGAGATAGCGGCACATTAAGTTATCTGGTGGCTGCAAGCCCCCTGAGGATCACCCACAAAGTGGTGGGTAACAATTCCTTTAGGTGTTTTTGCCCTTGACTTTAGGTCTGCTCCAAGATAGAAAACGATGCCCAGGTCGGCTCCTAATAGGGTTGGTCCCTTCCTGAACCAAACAAAGATAATGGAGCCCCTTTCACAGAGAATGATCACACTTGATCATGCACAAAACTGCCATTATAATCTGCCAACAAGCTCCTCTAACTCAACTTGCTCCAACATAAAAAGAACCTCAGAAAACTCATCCTTCTTCACTTGGATAGACTCCTATAGAGGTTGCGGCTGCTTCAGATCAGGTATCCTTCATCTATGATGAATTCCCACATGTGATGTGTCACTTTGTGTTGGTTTAAATCTGTACTCGCTCTGATACCATGTAGAAAATCCACAAAATTTTGATCTGCGAATATGAACAATATGAAGTATATGTTAGACTTTAAGCTTTTGTGGTAGATTTTTGGAAAATTATGATCCAAGTTATCCACAATATTATTCGGATCATAATTTTCCAATATGAAGTATAATTTATTTTCATACAAACACATAATTTCTCTACTAAAACACAGTAGAAAATCAATCACAGTCACATAGTAGCAACATAAATAAATCATAGTCACACAATAGAAAAACACGATATTTTTTTCTAGGGAATCCAACTGGGAAAACCCATTGTTTGTTTGACGAAATTTGAGCAATAGATCTCTTACAAATGCAGGTTGTTTCAATCTGAAAACAACATTGTTTTCCTGCCTTGAACCATGCTTGAAACCCTTGCAAGATTGTTGATCCTTGCCTCCTAAATTTATGTGCACAAGCTTCTCTTGGCACACCTTTTAATCACAAGCTCCACACATAAATCTGTGCAACCTTCTCACAAACCCATGAGCTTTATTGTCTTGTTTCACCAACTCGTGCTCACAAGACAATGATCAAAACATGCCTTCGTTCCTCCTTTTAAAGCAATTTGAATGGCTAAAGTTAGCAAGTACTATTTCTGGAATGATTTTGTGATTGATTGAGTTAACTAAGTGAAAACACACATGCAACTCATCTTGTCTTAATTCTAGAACTTAAGAGACAATCACTTGTTGAAAATTTGGCAGCTCAGGGATGAATTTCTAAAAATAAAAGTCTAAAAATATAATTTCTAAAAAATAGAAAGACTCAAGTATGACTTTCCAAAAATAGTAAATCACCTCGCATCAATTGGTAATCAATTATTGTTGATGGAAAATCCCTTCTTTATCAATTAATGCCAATTAATGCTAATAGTTCAATTTCGACTTAGTCATCAATATTATTATTATTATGATACTATTATATTATTATTAAAAAGAAATTCAAGTCACTCAATCATGGCTCTCAATAATGTTAATGTTCTCTTACACTCTCATTAAAGCATGTCATGAAAGATATCTCTTAAGCACTCTTTAATGCATATGTTACACTCCTTAATGGCATAAGCTACAAAGGCATGTGTACCTTCTTAATGGCATGAGTTACATTTCCTAAATGGGCATATGTTACTCTCCCTCTTGGCATGCGAGTTCCTCCTTTATGGATGAATTCGTTGCTCCTCCTATATATGTGTGTGTGTGTGTGTGTGTGCGCGCCTCATTCTTTCTCCCCTCACTACTTGTCCATCGTGAAAGAAGAATTCGAACTTGAGAGAGAATTGGAGAGAGTTGAAGAAGATTGTGAGAGAGAGATTTGGAAAGGAAGAGAAAAACTTGGTAAGCCAAGGTTGATTCAGTGTGTCAATGTTGATTCAATTGAAGGGAAGGTTGATTCAGTGTGCATTTGCCACTGCTACCAATGATCTTCATGTTGCAGCTTGTTCAAATTTGGGTGAACTTACTCATTCTCTTGATCCCTCATTGTACTTTGTATCTCAGTTGAACAACTGATTTCAAATAGAAGAAGAATCTGGTTGGGTTTTCCCCTTGTGGGTTTTTCCCTAGTCATTAGACCTAAATTCTTTATCTCATTTTGTTCTTGGTTGTCTTCTATTGTGCATTCGATTTATGTTCTATTTACAAATGCTTATCTAATATTACAACATAAAGAATTATTGTAATAAGTGATTGTTATAGCATAGAACATTATAATTTCAACATGGTATCAGAGCTTTGGTGAAGAAAAACCCAAGGTAAGAGTTGTCACTCCTTCGTTGCTACTGAAATCTTATTTGTTGCTCCTCACTGCTGAAATTTTATCGCTGAATTTTACTACTGAAATTTTATTGTTGAAATTTTTCTGTTGAAATATTACTGCTACAGTTCTTCCAAGATTTCAAGGAACCCAATATATGATAGTAATTTTGCAAATAGTAACTAAGGTATTGCATGTGTTTAATAGTTGCGGTTTTGGTACTTGTTGATGCATGCAAAATTAAAGAGTAGTTTTACTTTTGTTTATGCATGTGCAAGAAAGTGTTGTCTTGAAAAGAAGTCTAATGCATAAAAAGCTACGAAAGAATAACTGATAGAAATTGAGTGATGAAAACAAGAGGATTTTGACTCTCTCACATTATATGAGAAAGGTCATAATCTTATGGGTTTTGGTAATTTTGATATTAGAGTGTATTAACAATAGTGGTTGTAGGTAAAAATCATGACTTTTGCAAAATATGGAATGATAGTTTTCTAAACTAACCTCTTTTGCAGCGATCACAGATGGATTATAACTAATATCTTTTTTTTGGTCAAGTAAGAGTGGAGCCTTCAATTAACCGATAAAAAGATTACATATGGTACATGTCTTTACAAGTGTAAAGACCAACAAAAGACAAACCCGTTGATGATTAACAGTCAACAGGGTCAACCAAACCCACAACCTTACACATAAACCTCCGACCATTTTACATCCCGATAGCCATTCGATAAGAACCCCAATGATTTGACGGTCCTTAAAGAGATCACATCGAAAACTTATGCGACCCTTACTTGCTTTACGGAGCCGACAGAGAAAATAAACTAATGGTGTATAAAACTTCGGGTCTGCTCTTGGACTTAACCTCTGCCCATTTTGAAACTCGATATCCTTTCGATCAAGAACTCCAATGATCTGATGGTCCTTAATGCTATCGCACCGGAAACATGCACAACTCTTACCTGCTTCACGGAACCGATAAGGATTATAAGCCAATGGTCTATACAAATTCAGGTCCGCTCTAAGACTTAACCTCCAATCACTTTTAAAACCCGATATCCATTCGATCAAGCCCCTTTTGATCCGACAGTCCTAAATGATATCGAATCAGAAACTAGCGCGACATTTACCCGATTTACGGAGCCGATAAAGACTATAAACCATTGATTTATAAATCTTCGGGTTTACTTGTAGACTTAACCTCCGATCAATTTCAAACCCGATAGCCATTCGAGAACGAAGGCCATCAACTAGCCCGCTGTTTACCATATGCTCATCCCCTGTAATTAGCTCTGAATTAAGCATTGATTGTGGGATCGATGGTTACGATTTACTACAGCACTCTCCTACTTCTGTTCTCTCCTACTTCTGCTAGTCTTTCTCCTGCTCATTAGTCATGGTCTGGAAGTACTCCATATCTTTGGCCGCCTGTCATTGACAGTGATCACGCAGTTTACCCGAGGGTGTCGAATCCCGATCGTACCTAATATAACTTTCCTTACATAGCACTCCATTCGCCAGACGATCAGCTAACATATTGGCTTTTCTTTGCACATGAACGAAGCTGACAGTTCTTAGGGTTCGCAAGTGGGAATGAATATGCTGAAAGACCTGCGATAACGTCCAATGTTTCGACATTTTTCCAGGTGTCGTTCCATTACATATCTTCTTAGTGGCATTAATGACCAATTCAGAGTCAGTTTCAATGATGGTGTTGTGTAAATTTGACTTGATCAGTGTTTCCAGGCACTGCTCTAAGGCCATGAGCTCCACCATGTTATTAGTGGCAATCCCCAAATGACTATGAAAGATATCCTTTATGTGCCTCTACTTATCTCTTATGACACCGCAAAATCCAGCCATCGCTAGGTTGCCCTTAGAGGCTCTCTCTATATTGATTTTCAAAAAACCATGAGGAGGAGGCTGCCAGATATTTGTACCTGCAGTTGTTTTGCTCACACCCTTGTTAGTGCCTTGGGGAACCAGAGAATGGAGACCTGACTGCATCAGTATGCGAGCATCCTGTGCCGAAGGAGGGTTCTCAGGAAGTTTCAACATCAGGGCTCCAACTGTATCTTTGAGCTGTTGTAATATTTGGGCAATGATGTTCTGGGTCAAGTTTGTTTTGTTCTTGAAAATCCTGCCATTGCGTTCTTTCCAGACATCCCAGATAATAAAGCCTGGAACTAGAGTCCAAGCTTTGTTGATAATTTCATTGCCTGAGAAGTCTTTCCTCCAATTCTTCAAAGTGTTGGTGATGCTGAATCTGTCCCTGTCCGTTTGCCTGAAGACTGAGGCCACCCAATCCCACAAGGTAGAGGTGAATGGGCAGAGGTTGAGTAAGTGTTCCATCGTCTCCTCCTTTAGGCCACATAGATGGCATTTGGATGGGCCAACAAATACCCTTTTCAGAAGATTCTCCCAAGTGAAGATTTTCTTTTGTTGAACCAACCACATAAACAACCTGATTTTCATGCATTGCGGGTTCTGCCAAAGGTCCTTCCAAACCTGATCAGGGTTTTGATAATCAAAACCTAGGGCCATTCGTTTAGCTTCTTTGAGGTTAAAGGTGCCTTTGGTGTTTCTTCCCCATCTCAGTTGGTTAGACAAGGATGACACCAAAATCTTCCTCTGTTCCAAGTCAAGAGCAAGAGAATCTGCCTGGGCCTTCAAAGGACTCTCTTCACTATAACCAAGATCCTTCCACATTCTCCATTTACTATTGTCCCTTACTTGATCCCAGAAGTCACTTACCATAAGTAAACCTTTGTTGTCAGTGTCATTCTTAAGAGTGGTTAGTTCTTCTTTAAACAAATTTGGTTCCTGGTGCTAGTTATCCTCCCAAAACTGTGCTAAGTTCCCAGCTCAGATCTCCCAGAAACTATGCTGCTAGACAATGGCTCTATTCTCCCAAGCAAGATTCCAAATATGGGAGCCCTTGATGAGCCCTGACATTCGGATATGATCCCTCTCCTACCAATTATTTGCATATTTTTGTTTCCAAAGCTTGGCCCAAGGGGTTGCCGATTTCTTGAGCCACCTCCACCACATTTTGGCTCCCGAAACTCTACTGAGCGTTTTAGGGTCATGAAGCCCCAAACCACCATGGGCCTTAAGTTTGCAGAGCTTGTCCCAAGCTACCAAAGCCCACTTCTTTTTCTCTTCCCTTTTGCCCCAAAGAAAATGTTGTTGAATACTCCTGATTTGTTGCATACCTCCTTTAAGAGCAGGAAGAGCTGAAAACATGAAAATGGGTATAGCTTGCAGGACAACATTTGTAAGCACAAGACGCCCCGCCAAATTCAAAGACTTGCAGGTCCGTTTCCTAACTTTGTCCTAAAGTTTATTAGTTACCAGCTCCCACACTCCCTTGTTTAGAGGTTTGTTTGTAAGAGGCATTCCAAGCTACTTGGAAGGTAACTGATCCCTTTTAAACCCGAGAATTCTTGTGAGGTTCCTCTGAATAGCAATGTCAGTGTTAAAAAAGAAAACCTTTGATTTGTCAAGCCTTACCTCTATACCAGCGGCCAAAGCAAAGTCGTTTAGGATTTGTTTGAAAGCTCTGGCTTCCTTGACCGTGGGAATACCCTGCAGCATTGTGTCATCCACAAATTGTTGATGAGTAGAAGCAACACCATCTGGGGTAAGTTTCAGATCCTGGATTCTACCTTCAGCATTTGCCATTTTGATCGCTCTGTCTATCCCTTCCATCATGAGAACAAAGAGGAACGGGGAGAGCGGATCCCCTTGCCTGAGACCCCTAGAAGGCATAAAGGTTCTAGCGGGAGAGCTGTTAAGCAGAATGGAGAAGCTAGCCGTGGATACAAGGGCCATAACCTATCTTATCCAGTTGTGGTTGAAGCCATAAGCTCTTAGCATTGCCCTGATCTAGGACCAGCTTAGCTTATCATAAGCTTTCGCTAGGTCAAGCTGCATGATCATACGAGCTTGCTTATTGCTCTTAAGAGAGCGTACCACCTCGTGAGCTTGTATGATGTTGTTGAGAATCTATCTTCCCGCCAAAAAACTAGTTTGCTCCTCTAAGACGAGAGAAGGAAGAAGGGGCTTGAGTCTGTTAGCGATCACTTTGGAAATAATTTTGTACACCACATTACATAAGGCTATGGGTTTGAATCTGTTCGGTGTCATAGCTTTTTCCTGCTTTGGAATCAAAGCTAAGAAAGAGGCATTAAGAACCTTCAAAATCGTTTTGGATCTTCTAGAGTCCTCCACAACATCAAGGATATCTTGTTTCACTGTTTTCCAGCAAGCTTTAAAGAAGTCCACATTGAAACCATCAGGGTCAGGAGCTTTCCCGTTTTGCATCTCATTGATAACTTCACTGACCTCCTCTTCAGACACTGGCCTGTTAAGATTGTGGTTGTCTTCCCTGGTTTCAAGCTTAGGAGTGAACTTTGTGAATTTGTTAAATGAGTCGAGATTTGTCGACGAGAGGCTCCTCTACTATGCTAAGGAAGTGTTGAACTAGGACAAATTCCATTTCTTTATGAGAGACGAGCTCTGTCCCTTGAGAATCTTTTAGTTTTGAAATTTTGTTATGTGATCTGTGATCCAAGGTTGATTTATGAAAAAACTTCGTGTTTCTTTCTTCTTCTCTAATCCACTGCACCCTCGATTTCTGTCTCCAGAAAATCTCCTCTTGCATGCACCGATCTTCCCATTCGTTCTAAAGAGAGTCAGCCTAAATTTTCCATTCCTCGGTAAAACCTTTTGTGATGATGATCTGATTAATCCCCTGGAGTTTCTATTCAACTTCACTTTTGGCTTTAAAAATATTACCAAACTCTTTTTTGTTCCAATTTTTAAGCCTAGATTTGATGTGTTTAAGTCTCTGTTGTAACATGAACATTTTAATGCCTTGAACGAGCATGTTTCCATCCACCATTTGTCAATATTGCTGGTGAAGTCAGGGTGAGAGAGCCAGACATTTTCAATCCTAAAAGCCCTGTTTCTCGGTGTACCCATAAAAGTAGCTTCAAGCTGGATAGGCCAGTGGTCCGAGCCTCCAAAGGGAAGGATTGAAGCTGACATATCAAGGCCTGTGAGAAGGAGGTCCTCTGAGATTATGAATCTATCTAGTTTAGAGGCGACTTGAGAAGCCCCTCCCCTCTTATTGTTCCAAGTAAAAATGCCATTTACTGTTTCAGTGTCCACTAGCCCCATGTTATTTATGAAGTTCTGGAAGGTAATGGAGTCTCTGCCTAGATTTCTGGTACCGCCTTTTTTCTCTGTAAGAGATCTGATCATATTGAAATCCCCTGCCAGAATCCAAGGCTTTTCAGGATATCTCTCTCTCATCTCCTCAAGGGAGGTGAGAAGCTTGAGTTTGTTTTCTAGTTTTTGAGGACCATAGATGTTTGTGATCATGTAGATCTCCTTATCACCCAAAGGTTGAATCACCAGCGATAGATAGTTCCCAGAGGCTTCAGCATCCAGGATTCCAAGTTTCTGAGGATCCCATAGCGTAAGAATCCCACCCGTCGAGTTGTTCGCTTTAACCTCTAGATACTCATATTTGATTAACCATTTGCTGTGTATCTCTATGATCTTGTCCATCGAACATTTTGTTTCTTGAATAAAAACCATATCTGGTTTTTCTTCTTTTATTCTACTGCTAAGATTTCTTTGTTTCCTTTTACTTCCTAGACCCCTAATGTTCCAGGTTGTAAGCTTCATTAAGAAAGGTTTGTAAAAGAGTAACTGGTAAGATCCCTCATCTTACCTGAGTTAATCATGAGTTTCCCACATTCGGTCAGCAACTCATTCTGTTTTTTTCTTCCTCTTTTCCTACCTGGGTTCTTGGAAGAATGCATCTGTGTATCCTCCATCATTTTCACCCCTCTATTCTCCTGGATATCATGGTTTCTTTTGACTCCAGAACCCTTCGTTTGTGATCTCCAGAGGAAGAGTTGTTGAACCTTGTCAAACTCCTCTTTTCGCAGAGTCCACCCCTTGGTGATTCCCTGCTCCAGAAACTTTTCTAAATCTAAATTCTCCCTCTCTAGAATCTCCTGCAGTTCATGGTCTTCCGTTCCAGCCTCACTTGGGGTCATCTCATGGCCCTACTGAGCTCCATAATGCTCGGCATATCATCCTTTTGTTGGCTGTTCTCTGGTATATCCTCCATGTTAGCATCCCTTTCCTTCTCAGTGGGAATATTCTCCGATTCCTGGTTTGTCTTGTTGTTTCCAACTTCTTCTTCCAAGATCTTGAAACTATTGTGGCTCGGTTGTCCGTCTTCATTAATTTTCTTTCGGTACCGCTTGCCTCCTTTCCTTTTACCCCCAACCTTAGTAAAACCCTCGGGATCTTTGCCTGTAGTGTCTTTCGTGTTGCTCTCTAGTTTGTTTAATGGGCAGTCCATGTATAGGTGCTCGTGTTCATGGCACTTATGGCACCTAAATGGGACGTGTTCATAGTCCACCACCTGCACCCTTTCTTCGTCATACACTTCTAAAATGATTGCATCCGGAAGTGCCCTAGATAAGTCCATTTCCACACATATCCGGGGGAAGGAAGTGTATTTATCTCTTACAATAGCATTTGAGATCTTTATAAAATGCCCTAGCTTGTTTCCAATAGCCTTTAGAGATTCCGGCAGCCAATAATCTAAGGAAGGGAGTAGAGTCTTATCCATACTAGTACCGATGTGAAAGTTTCTCGTTCTGGGACAAAGTTCATCATCCATAGTCGCATGTAAAGGTCTGCAGAAGCGTAAAAATAGGGTCCTCCCTCGAACACTCTGTCTTTATCCTCTAAGCTTGTGAACACCACCGTGAAGAAGCCCTTGGACCTAAGGTGAAGGTTGATTTCCCCCTTTGGTTTCTGGTGGTTCCTTATCCATGCTTACAAAGCCTTCTCCGTCGGCCAAATCCCCATAAATTTGCAGATAACTGCATATTCTGCGATGGATCTCTGTGTACCTGTAGCGCTGGGTCACTTAGCACGACCCGAGGAATAATGGTCGACTTGGGTTTATAGACCCCTGTTGTACTCATAGGAGCAACTTTCTGACTGCTAACCTCTGTCCTCTTCTCCTTGCTAGCTTCCTCATGATTCTCTTCCTGTCCATGAGGTTTGATATTTTCTGATTTTTCTGTATTCATAGCCTTTGTAGCCGCCTCCGTTGGTTTCTTGAAGCGATGCGATCCAGCTCCCTTGCTTCTGTCCGCAAACACTTGATTATAGGAGGGCGCTGAACTCCCTCCTCCGCGCCCCGCCATGGTGACTAGCGACAAAACCCTAATGCAAAACCCTAGTTCAGATTGCAGAGCCGAGCAAAACCCCCGGAATTCTCATTGTGGCATTGTTAGAATCTAGTTACATTTCATAATTACATCGGATTATAACTAATATCATTGCAAGCAAAGAAATCAATATGTATAATTATTATTACATGCCTTCACTCAAGGATCAGTATTTGAAGATTTTTATAAAATCAAAGGAAAACCTATCCATGCATTGATTCATGATAAGTAATGATCAATAGAAATGCGGCACCGAAAGTTCACTCATCTTAACTATAAATCATTATCTCATGTGAGAAAAATGGTTTCCGAAATGCCTGAGATTAGAGTGGATCACGATCGAGTTCGTCGAGTGGTATTCAAGAAGATGCATTTCTTTTGCCAATGACATATGATTGATGGACAATGGTAACTTATAGAGGCCGGATCAAGAGGGAGCTAAAAACTGTGAAAATTCGGAAACACGAATCCCTACTGCAGCAACTGATTAATTATCTTCTATTTGTTAAATTTCTGAATAAATTATTTATTGCATCCAACAGCAAATACTGAAACTAATACACTGCAACCTTCACCAATTAAATTAAATGAGGAAATGACAAATTGAGAAAGAAATAAATACACAACACGACACCATTATTTTTGGAAAATATCCCCTGAAAAACCCAATGCGTGAAACCGGTGCAACAACTAAGGATTTGTATTATTAAGCAGTAGTTTTTTGAATACAATTTGTTGGATGCCCAACTGGCTATCCGATATAGAGAAAAATTGGACAAAAAGAGTAGTGAGATGATCTCACCCTGTCACTGAAAGATCTAGCACTGATCTGCGCTAGAGATGAGCCTCTGCACAGTACTGCGTCAAGCCCAAGGAGTCACTGTGTCACTGCAGCTGGGACTGCGTTGTACCTCCTTCTGATCCTCTGCTGGCTGGAAACTTCAGCTCTCAAGCCTCCCAGTCTTACACCCAACTCCGTCACTAGATCTTGACTGTTCCTTAGTAGAATTTCGATCTCCCTCTGAAGCTCTCCACTGCCACAACATAGCTCTGCGTGGCCCTACGTCAGCCTCTCTTGACGTCTTTCTGCCTTCTTTGCCTTGTACTCTCCGGTCCAGGAAAACGTCCCCTGGAAACTATCCCTGCCCCTCACTGTGAGAAATCTCTTCAATCGATTCTCTAGCAACTGTTGCGTTGCCCTCTCTAAGAAATTCGATCTCTTGATCTCTCTCCAAAGTGTTTTCCAAATGCCCATCAAGCCTCCTCTTATAATCCTCTCGTTGACAACCAACGACCTAGATTAGATTCTAATCAATGACTTAGATCATTTTGGCTTGATCCTCGTCTTCTTCTAGAAGTTTCACCCTCAGTTTGCTTAATACCCTTTAATTATTTTAATTTCCTAAGTTTAGACTTAGGCACCCTTAAAAAATAATTAATTATTTTAATGGAATTTCCCAAAACGATTTATGGGTATTGTGGAATACATGCGTCCTAGGCTCCCTGCAAATTTTGACGCTTAGAGCACATCCGATGCTACCAGAAATCAACACCCCCTCTTAGCAAGGAATGTGCTCTAGTAATACAACTTGCTGAAGCATCACCCTGCTTTGTAACATCTCCCTCTGCGTTGTTGATGTCTGACATCACTGCCCACCAACTATTGTGCAAATGCTGCATTTGAACTGTTGTTGACCCTACCACTGTCAACATTGCATTTGTACTGCAACCCTCGTAAATTCTGCATCTGTGTTGCTGCTGGCCCTGCCATTGCCAACACTGCATTTGCATTGCAACCTTCTCCAAATAATGCTGCTACTGCATCAGCGACGAAAAAGCATCCAAAATTATTGAACATGTGTTAAGTACGATGCATTTATTGTTAGATTTTTGACTGCTGCTAGTCTCTGTGTTGACCCTCTGAAGCCTCTACGTTGTTGCTCACTCTGCACCGTGCCAACTGCACTACTGCCAACTATGCTTTGCGATGCTCAGTTTTTGGCACTCCTAACCACTGCAACTGTCATTCTGATACTCCTCTGTACCAACTGACACTGGTCCATCTTGCTACTTCTGAATTGGGTTCCCGTAGCAAGGTGTTGACTCGAGAGGTGGACTCCTCAAGGATCCTGCGCATCTGTTGTTCTTTCAAACTACCGTACTAGATCACCCCACCTCTCCCTTGGAGGTATCTAGGCAATGATGGCAAACTCCTCCTCCTCGATCTTTGTAGATGCAGCGTTCAGGTCATGCTTCTCGTCTTTGTCCTTCTTCTTGAGAGGACACTGTGTAGCGTAGTGACCAAATTCACCACACCAGAAGCACTTGATCTTCGTGATGTCCTTCTTCTTCTTCTACTGCTCCTGTTGCCCCTTAGATGCAAGGAGTGCATTCTCTTCCTGCTCCTTGGGCTTCGTCCCACTGCTGTTGTTGCTATCAAGTTTGCACTTGACTAAGTCTTTCCTCATCTCTTCCTGTTGAAGAGCGGCCCACATTCCTTCCCAATTCAACAATATCTCTTTGCCCAGGATGCTTTGGACAAAAACTTGCCATTCTTCTGAAACAAAATTAAGGGCTAGCCTCACCATCTCGGTATGTTGAGGTGTTGACCCCACAACTGCCAACGAGTCTCGGATTTCTTGAAGCTTCGTTAGGAATGGATCAATGTGTTCCCCCTTCTGCACCTGCGTGGATCTCATCTTATGCTGCAACTATATCTTACGCTGCTCGAAAGGTCCTTCGTATAGTGTGGCCAATGCTTCCCACATTTGTCGGGTAGTATCTTTGTCGACAATGTGACACACTACGTGATCTCTCACTCCGTCGAGGATCAATCACTTTCCTTTGCCATCTCAACCTTGTACTTCTTGAGCGGATCTGGATCCGCGGGTACAACTACCACACTGTCGACATAGGTTTTGAGATCGTGTTCATCCAGAAGGCATGAGATCCTTGCCTTCCAGATCACATAGTTGGATGCACCTTCCAACCGATCCTGATTTCGTAACCCATTAGCGGCCATCTCTGCCCATGAAATGTCGAACTGCCTCCTCTCTCCTCTGCGCAACACTAGGCTAGCCTACGCACTCCCTGCTAGAGTCAGTAAATCTGCTCCTCTGCGTAGCACTAGGCTACCCTACACACTCCTTGCTGGAGTTAGTAGATCTGCTCTTCTTTGCTGCTTCTCAACTATAGAGAAACTGAATTCCCTGGCTAGGAATTCTCTAAGGAAGAAATTCCCTCAACAGTGTCTCCTTCATCCTTCTGACGCTTTTCTAACCCAGCAACTATTGCAGAAAACTACGTCTCCCCAAAAACCTCCTCTTCACTGAAGCTTCTGCGTCGCTCCCTCTGACACTGGCAAACTTCGATTTGGAAGTCTTACCTCTTAATCGACTCACTCAGAGAGAGACCTTCCTAAAAAATTTTGCCCTCTTGGCCTGGATGGCGCAATCCCTCTGGGGGTTCGATTTGCTGCCTACGCAACACTTCGGCTTCCCTCCTTCTCTTCAGCGCTGGGCTTTTCCGGCACTGCTCTCTTGCTTCACCTGCAGCTCTGATACCATGTGAAAATTTGGAAACCCAAATTCCTATTGCAACAACTGATTAATTATCTTATATTTGTTAAATTTATGAAAAAATTATTTATTGCATCCTACAACAAATACCAAAACTAATACACTACACCTTTCACCAATTAAATTAAATGTGGAAACAAGAAACTGAGCAAGGAAGAAATACACAATACATGACACTGTTATTTTTGGACAAATATCCCCAGAAAAACCCAATGCGGGAAAACCAGTGTAACAACCGAGTGTTTGTATTATTAAGCAATAGTTTTTTGAATACAATTTGTTGGATGCCTAATTGGCTATACAATACAAAGAGAAACTGGACAAAAAGAGTAGTGAGATGATCTCACCTTGTCACTGGAAGATCCGGCACTGATCTGCGTTGGAGATGAACCTCTGCGTTGACTCTGTGCAGTACTGCGTCAATCCTACACAATCACTACGTCACTGCAGCTGGGACTGCGTTGCACCTCCTTTTGATCCTCTGCTGGCTGGAAACTTCAGCGCTTGGGCCTCCTAGTCTCACATCCGGGCTTCGGCATTAGATCTCACTATTCCTCAGCAAAATCTCAATCTCTTTTTGAAGCTCTGCGCTGCCACAACGTAGCTCCGCTTCAACCTCTTTGGATGTCTTTCTGCCCTCTCTGCCTTGTACTCTCCGGTCCAAGAAACTTACCTTGGAAACTATCCCTGCCCCTCACTGCAAGAAATCTCCTCAATCGATTCTCTAGCAACTACTGCGCTACCCTCTTTGAGAAATTCGATCTCTTGATCTCTCTCCGATATGTTTTCCAAATGCCCATCAAGCCTCATGTTATAATCCTCTCGTTGAGAACCAACGACCCATATTAGATTATAATCCATGGCTTAGATCATTTTGGCTTGATCCTCGTCTTCTTCTAGAATTTTCACCTTCAGTTTGATTAATACCCTTTAATTATTTTAATTTCCTAAGTTTAGACTTAGGTATCCATTAAAAATAATTAATTATTTAAATAAAATTGTCTATGGGTGGCATTTCCCAAAACGATTTCTAGGTATTGTGGAATACATGTCTCCTAGCCTCCCTGCAAATTTTGAGGCTTAGAGCGCATGCGATGCTACTAGAAATAAGTATTTTCAAGTCCGATGTTGTTTCTTTATGTCACTGCTCTTGTTTAGATTTATCTTTATAGATCATTGGTTATTTTTCTTACATGAGTATTTGAATGATTCTTTCACTAACTTCTTGATGATGATACAATCAAGAAAAACAGAGTTTATCAAGGTGCAGAATGGTGCAGGAAGATTAAACTTTAAGATGAAGTTGGTGCAAGGATAATGAAGGAGCCACTCTCACATCTAGAAAAAAAAAAGAAAGACCTACCTCATCACCAGGTATAATTTCATTATGTTTATTTACTTTGCTACTATTGCTCTTGCTCTTGTTCTGGGATCAACAAGTACAATGATGAATGTGAGAACCAAGTCCTTTGTATTGAGATTGAGGTAGATGTCATGCCATCCCATGAGTTGAGTGGACATGAAGTGGATAAGAGCTCAATACTTTTGTAAGGAAATTGGAATCAAGAAAGAGACCAACAAACAATATAACCCAAAACAAAATGGGAACTTAATGATCTTTGACTACCCTGTCTAATTGCATGTGTCAAAGGAAAAGAGTACCAAGCTGGAAGCTTCAGGTGAGAAAGGTATGATTGTTACTTATTGTGAAAATTCTAAAGCTTACAGAATATATGTGCCTGGTAAAATAAATATAGAGTTTAGCAAAGATATAACATTTGATGAGGATGCAACCCTTTGAAAAGCCATAGACACTCCTCCTCGTGCTAATGTTGAAACACAGGGTGATGCCTTGGATGCACAAGAAGATCTCGACCTTGAAATTGATCTTGTTGATGAACCCAAGGAGCCCATGGATCCTTTGGATCCTCCTCCATGTGATCCGCCTGCTAAAAGGAGACCTTTAGGGCTTCATGACACCCTTCAAGATGTTGATAAACATGCTACTCCCAAAGGAACCTTCAGAGAAAGCAAGAAACCATGTCGGTTCTGAGGATATGTTGTAGCCATGAGAAACATTATTCAAGCTGAACCATGCACTTTTGAAGAAGTTGTGAAGGCTCAAGTGTGGAAAGATGCAATGGCTGAAGAATATGAGTCCATCATTCATAATGATGTATGGGAAGTGGATCCAAGACCTCAAGGTAAATATGTTGTGTCTTCTAAATGGTTGTATAAAATTCAACGTGGTGTTGATGGCAACATTGAGGAATATAAAGCTAGATTTGTGGCCAGATGGTTCTCTTAGAAAGAGAGAATAGACAATGATGAAATCTTTGCACTTGTTGCCTGTTATACAACCATCCGATCTATTGTGGCCCTAGCTGCTAGCCAAGGATGGTCCCTTCACCAAATGGATGTGAAGATTGTTTTTCTGCATGGCTTCATCAAGGAAGAAGTATTTGTGGAGCAACCACAAGGCTTTGAAGTACATGACCAGAAAACTCATGTTTATAGACTAAAGAAAGCCCTCTATGGTTTGAAGCAAGATCCAAGAACTTGAAATGCCCGCATTGATAGCTTCTTGATGAAGCTTTGTTTTACTAGAAGTAATGTTAATCCAAATATTTACTTCAAGACAGTCCAAGGTATGCCTTTGATTTTGGTATTATATGTTGATGATTTATTTTTGACATGTGGTGAACCTCTTATCCTCTTGTGTAAGAGGGAGTTAGCTTGTAAATTTGAAATAAAAGATCTTCATTTGATGCACTACCTTTTGGGTCTTGAAGTATGGCAAAAACATGGTGAAATTTTCCTTTCTCAAGGAAAATATGTTGCCAAGCTGCTAGAAAGATTTGGTATGACAAAATGTAAATCCATGAATACCCCAATGGAGATGAACTTCAAGAAGATGTGTGGTGAAGTTGTAGGTCCTAATTTGACAAATCCTTCTGAGTATCGACAACTGATTGGGGCATTGATGTTCTTAGTGAACACTAGACTAGACATATGTTTTGCGGTCAATACTCTAAGCCAATATTTGATTAAGTCATCACATGCACACTAGATTGCTGCAAAGCATGTGTTGAGATACTTGCATGAGACCATCAATCTTGGATTGAAATATACTGATGGATGTTGAAGAATGTAACTAGGTTCGGTCTTCATAAATTGTACTTGAGTCAAAATGTAATATATTTGTCAAAAGAAAAGCAAAAATAATTTTTATTATTATTGAATTTACTTGTTAATGTTGAAGAAAGTGTAACTAGGTTCAGTCTTCATAAATATAATTTTGATCTTTGTACTTGTAAAGAAAAGAAATATTATTATTCCTTGCTGCATGGGATTCATGAGCAAGAGGTTTATGTATTAGTAGCTCCCATTGAGAGCATTAGGAAGTCAAAGAGTCAAAGAAAATATTAAATAGCTCTTCTTGAGCATTTATGAAATTAATGCTCAAAAAGAGCCAGACAATTAAAAACTAAGAAAATTATAGGTCCGATAGACCAATTTGGTCTCAGTGGACGTTAACCACTATCATCATCATCATCATGAGTCAACCTAGTGTCTAAATCAACCCTCCAAGACAAGCACAATCCTCTCCTAGAAGGCAGCTAGCAAATCGATATAGAAGACAGTAATGTCGGCCTCAAAGTATATACAAATGACATGTCGGCTCAATAAAAGAGAAACATCAGTTCACATTGATATGTCGGCTTATTAGGAGACAAAACCACTATAAATACCTTGTTGAACTTTGCAAAAGTACAGACAATATTTTAGATTCCTTTGTAACTTTGGAGGTACAGGAAGGTACAGTCTCGGTGATGATTACAGTCAAGAATTTTCGAACAGTAGTGCAACTTCGGCCAAATACAGTGGCCCAGAATTTTGGTCAAGTACAATGGCTCAGAATCTTGGTCAAGTATAAGCACAGTGGTGCAGAATCTCGGTGAGTACAATGGCTCTATATTTCTCGGATGGTCATCATGATTCTAGTCTCGGTGTAAGGAAGACCTTAGTGTAGGGAAGAACACTATTACAGTGTCGGTGGACCTATCTCCTAGCAGTCTATGCATATATATGATGAAAAAGATCTCGGGAATCCTCACTGTCTCAACATACACTCTAGGTGTAATCTCTGTCTTACTGTCTCAGCATAAGGAGGATCACAATGATCCCACAGTTGCACTCACAATCTCGGCATACTTGTCATGAAATACACTCTCGACATGCTCACAGTAATCACAGTCAACATGATGATGATCTTAGTAAGAGTACAAAAATGATCTAAGTACAAATGGAGATATGGTACAACAGTGATCACAGTGAAGGTGCAAGAATAATGACCAAGGTGAAGCAACAGTGTTGATGATGATCTGGTCAGTAAGAAGAGGATTGGTGTCTTGGTCTTGGAGTGGCCTAGTAGGTCAAGGGTCACGGTCTTGGTATTCGTCAATTGGAATCTCTATAAGAAGAATTTTGTGTGGGTTTTCCTCTCCAAGAGTGGAGAGGTTTTGGCCCTGGCAGGATGCCAACATCTTGTGTTCTTGTCTCTTTGTTTTGGTAGCTATTTGATGAACTAAAGAAGACACTCTAATAGTATCAAATAAAGATTGAATAAGAAGAAAAATTGAAAAACACCTAACAAATAGTTATCATGCCTAGAAGAATCTCATTAACTATAATTGCCCTAGATTCTTCAACATGGTATCAGAGCTAAGGTGTTGAAGTCAAAGGAAGGGCAGCAAAAGAGACATACAAGGATCAGTCCTCAAGAAGGGCATCAAAGCAAAGTTGAAGAGCTTTGTCAAGATTGAAGGATTAGTCTACAACAAATAGTCTACAATAGCAATCAAGAAGCAGTCTACAATAGCAAGATCTTTTGTCTCCACAATCATCATCAACAGGCCACCAAGACCCTCATCAAGTTGTTTACTAGCAAAGACTACGTTATCTCAAGGATGTACAAGTCCTAGAAGCAGTCTTGATCTAAACTACAGAAGAAGACAAATTGAAGGCAATAAGGCATGGACATATTCAAAGGATCATCTCCTTGCTCTAGAAGAAGATCATCCGAGAAAGCAACAAATCATCCTCTTCTATTGAGGAAAGACTTTCTCATTCAAACGAAGATCATTCAAGAATAAGTCCTCATATATCTTCTTCAACCATCTTCAAAGCAATCAAGGTGAAGATTTCATCTTCACATGACAAGTAAGTATCTTTTCAATTTATAAATTTGGTTAAATGACTTCATGATTGCAAGGACATCTATAGGTTGGATGGGTCATCAAGATTCCTTGCATGAAGAAGGAGGATAGACATAGTCCTCTAAGTAGCTAAAGTCATTAAACATATCAAAAGATCTCCTCTGAATCTATGGAAAGGGATACGTATGAAAGATCCCCTCACATAGAAATATTGGAGACATCAAAGTGATGTAAATGATAAACTCATTCTCTGAAGGTAAGATCACATGAAATCTAATCTACATGAAAATAAAGGGTATCAAAGGATGTATGATATCTTCATAAGGTCTCATCTACAAGATCTAGGAAGGAAGATAAGCATCATTGATTTATAATGCACTAACAGAGAATCAAGGAAACAAATATCCATGAGATAAGAAAGTTACCTCATTCAACAACTTATGGTCTCTATGCTAAATAGAGAAAGGCAAGTTGATGGCAAGAGTATTGAAGGTTAAAGGACTAAAACATGTGCAAAAAGGAAAGGCAGGTTGGTCCTCAAGCAAGATAGAATAAGTATAACTAAGATTCAATGCTATGGAAAGATTATAAAAAGAAGCTTATATCACTGGAAAGATGGAGGAAGCTGAAGAAAGGGGCCAAGGAAAGAGGGAGTAACAAATCTATCCTATGAATAAGATGTTATCCCTCACAAAAGGGTCCTATCATAAGCTCCTAAATCTTGTGTTATAGATATGACCAAGATAATAAGATGCATCATGGCATCATGGAAGCATTAGAAACAAGAGCTCGTGACATCACCATGGCAATCATGAAGGATAAAAGCCATGACAGACAAACATGTAGAATATAGCTCTTGAGAGCCTCAGTGGACATTAAAGGAAAGGAAGGAGTTGTCTAGGACAAGGCTCATCATACGTCAAAGTCAAAAAGGAAACATCTGCCAATTGGGGATATACAAGATCCTAAAAACCTAAAACATTCTCTGATAGAATCTTCATCGGAGGGTTCACTAATCTAGATACGAAGCAAGTGTTTCAACTTTCAACAAGAACTCCAACTTATGGAATCCATGAGATGATGGTGTGATGACATGAAGCAAACCAAGGGATTGAAAATCTTTTCAATCAAGGAAGCTGTTGGAAGAAACCTCGATGACCTAAAGGTAAAATAAGGTATGTATGCTTGTGTTTAATATTATAATGTCATGTCACATGGTTGCAGGTAACATGGATCATTACTTCTATCTTGAGAAGAATGATAAAGTGAAAAAGGATCTCCTCCTCTAAAAGGACGTAAGAAGGCATAAGACACACTAGATGAAATCAACATAATATGTCCTCATATGAAGTATGATGTGGTTGATCACAACTAAAAAACTCCGATTAAAAGCACCTGGGAAATGGAACGTGTGGAGAAGGAAGAGATGGTGAGATATGCAACCCTAATGAAGGTAATCAATGTCCAAAAGACTAAAGAGACCTAACTAAGAAATCTCTTGGAAAGATATGAAAATTCTGATGGAAAAGATGAAGACCCTTGACAATGGGTACCTTTGGGAGATGTGTCAACATGAATGCAAGATGTTGATAACTACAAGAAGATGTCATGATGAAGAGCCAGCTCGTAAGGTATGACTTGATTTAATATGTTTTGATTTCTTGAAAAATATCTGGATAAGTTCATGCAGGGCTACTCAAACAAGAGCTGTAAATACAAGTACAACTAGCATTCATGCAGTGGATAGAAGAAGCATGATGAAGAAGTAGCCATATGATGAAGGTTCCAGATATGAAGAAGGCCACTTTCCATGAAGAAAGGAATGACATGACAAACGAAGGGGGAAAGTGATCGATGGTCGTGGCCCTACAAGGAAGAAGTTCAATTGAATTTCATTAGGTCAAGAAGAGAAGTTGATCAAGCAGTTGAAGGACCCATGAAGAAGTTGTTGACGTATAGAATAGTCTCTAGCTAAGAGGGAGCTCTGACAAGTTCTTGATTAAAAGGGAGCTTGGGAAAGTTTCTGATCAAGAGGAAACTTGGGCATATCTTCCCTAGTTGAGAGGGAGAGATAGACATAACATTCTTGTCTTCAATTTGGAAGAAAGAATGGAGGATTGGGTAATCATCTGGCATCCGATGCTCTTTGAGGATATGTAGGGCATCCAAAACAAGAGTAGGCAAGAGGACCGATATTCTTTAAGGGCTAGGAACCCAAGATAAGAATAGTCTTAGAAGGTCATACTTAGTGAACACTCGGGTGGGTATGTACCTTGAGAGACAATGATGAAGGTGTCTATAGTCATTGGTCTCGCCAACATTATGCTTTGATCTGATGAGAGATAGAGTTGCTAGTCAAGGCCTTGCTGTGGAAACAATGTTGGTTACTATGATGCTATACAAACGAGTTACCAATCTGATTCTTCTAATGAGAAATTCTTCAAATTGAGAATGACCAAGTACCATTATGAATACCTCCCTAGTTAAGAGGGAGTGTTGAAGAAAGTGTAACTAGGTTTGGTCTTCATAAATACAATTTTGATCTTTGTACTTGTAAAAGAAAAGAAATATT
Source organism: Pinus taeda (assembly GCA_000404065.3). NCBI lineage: Eukaryota > Viridiplantae > Streptophyta > Pinopsida > Pinales > Pinaceae > Pinus > Pinus taeda. Next base: position 313,796 of record APFE031239831.1, on the reverse strand, counting down.
ATTATTCCTTGCTGCATGGGTTTCATGAGCAAGAGGTTTATGTATTAGTAGCTCCCATTGCGAGCATTAGGAAGTCAAAGAGTCAAAGAAAATATTAAATAGCTCTTCTTGAGCATTTATGAAATGTATATGAGTCAAACTAGTGTCTAGATCAACCCTCCAAGACAAGCACAATCCTCTCCTAGAAGGCACTAGCAAATCGATATAAAAGACAGTCATGTTGGCCTCAAAGTATATACAAATGACATGTCGGCTCAATAAAAGAGACACATCAGTTCACATTGACATGTCGGCTTATTAGGAGACATAACCAACATAAATACCCTGTTGAACTTTGCAAAAGTACAGACAAAATTTTAGATTCCTCTGTAACTTTGGAGGTACAGGAAGGTATAGTCTCGGTGATGATTACAGTCAAGAATTTTTTAACAGTACTGCAACTTCGGTCAAGTACAGTGGCTCAGAATTTTGGTGAAGTACAGTGGCTTAGAATCTAGGTCAAGTATAAGCATAGTGGTGCAGAATCTCGGTGAGTACAGTTGCTCTATATTTCTCGGATGGTCATCATGATTCCAGTCTCGGTGTAGGGAAGATCTCAGTGCAGGGAAGAACACTATCATAGTCTCGATGGACCTATCTCCTAGCAGTCTATGCATATATATGATGAAAAAGATCTCGGGAACCCTCACTGTCTCAACATACACTCTAGGTGTAATCTCAGTCTTACTGTCTTGGCATAAGGAGGATCACAATCATCCCATAGTTGCAGTCATAGTCTCGGCATACTTTTCATGAAATACACTCTCGGTATGCTCACAGTAATCACAGTCAACATGATGATGATCTCAGTAAAAGTACAATAATGATCTAAGTACAAATGGAGATATGGTACAACAATCATCACAGTGAAGGTGCAAGAATAATGACCAAGGTGAACCAGTAGTGTTGATGATGATCTTAGCAGTAAGAAGAGGATTTGTGTCTTGGTCTTGGAGTGGCCTAGTAGGTCAAGGGTCACGATCTTGGTATTCGTTAATTGGAATCTCTATAAGAAGAATTTTGTGCGGATTTTCCTCTCCAAGAGGGAGAGGTTTTGGCCTTGGCAAGATGCCAACATTTTGTGTTCTTGTCTCTTTGTTTTGGTAGCTATTTGATGAACTAACGAAGACACACTCTAATAATATCAAGTAAAGATCGAATAAGAAGAAAAATTGAAAAACACCTCACAAATAGTTATCATGCCTAGAAGAATCGCATTAACTATAATTGCCCTAGATTCTTCAATAGTTAAAGCATGGGTTTCATGCTTGGGTCAATTGTCATAGGTCAAGCCTCCATTGTAGGCTTTAGGATTGTTTATGTGGGTCAAATTCAATTTGTTTATTGGTCAAAGATTCCTCCATCAAGTCTCCTTCTATCGGCTTCAAATAGATCATCATCAAGTCGGCTAAGTTCAAGTGAACTCATGTCGGCCTAACCTTAAATGAAGATACAACTATTCATGAAGTATTGTCGACCTATTTCAAGAAGAAACCATTATAAAGACAAGCCTAAGGTCTTCGCTTAAATATAAGTTCGGACAAGAATTTCAAAGACAAAATGTTTCAGTGTCATTACAAGGAAGAGCTCGGATAGGGAACAGAGATGACCTCAGTGCTACCATAGTAACCATAGTTTGGTGCTATTACAGACTCGGTGCTACCACAGTGAGAAGGTTTTTGGTGCCATCACAGTAAGAAGGTCTCACAGTTTCAGTGCCATTACAGTTTGGTGTTACCATAATGAGAAAGTCTCAATGCTACCATAGAAAGGTCACGGTGCAACTACAGTGATGTAGTCTCGATGTAATTATAGTGATAAGATCTCGGTGCTCTTACCGTGATGAGATTTCGGTGCTATTACTGTTGATGAGGTCTCGGTGCAACATAGTGACAAGTACTCAATGCTAACACATTGACATGGATTTTGGTATATCTCATAATACAAGTTCAATGCAAACACAGTGAAAGGAAGTCACTTCTTAGAAGAACAAACAAGGATGACTTGATGGAGGGAGTTTCTAGTCTAGGTTGTAAGGGTCTTGGTCGTCTCATCTTGAATCTACTAAAGGAAGAATTTTGACTAGGTTTTCCCCTATAGTGGGGTTTTGCCCTGGTAGTGTGCCTACGTCTTTTGTCCTCTTCTATTTGTTCCATGGCATTAGTCTTGATGATAAGAAAAGATAAATCGAAAGAACAAATAATAATGAAAACATCACAAGATAATGTCATATTAAGAGAAATCATTTAACTGCCACACTTTGGATTTATCAGCATGGTATCAAAGCTAAGGTCATGATCAAAAGGAAGTTTACTTATGCATCTTTGAAGTATTTTCAGTAAAAGGTTCTATTTAAGTTCAAGTCAAAAGTTTGGTTCATTTTAGTTTGTGGAAAGGCATTGACGAGTTTAGAAACAAGTTTTATATTAATCTCTGCAAGCAGTTTGGTGATGCATTTCAGTGTATGTGAGTAAGACAAGTCCAAAGCAATCTCAGAGAAGGAGTTTCAGTGTAAATCACAGTCATAGTCATAAAGGAGAATTCGGGTTCTGTGATATGTATGGTCAGAACAATGGTTTGTACATAGGCTAAAAGCATTGGTAAGAAGCAGTGATGTTTATAAGAGCTAAAACAGTGATAAGGACATGTCTTTGGGCTGAAGTAATACAAGTTCACTAAAGAAGTACATCCAACTTGCTAAAGAAAAGGGACTTGGTACAACTGCCTGTGGAGATCTACCAATGATCTAAGGTCTATTGTTGAAGACAACGAAAGGAGAATCTAATAAAAGAAAAAGTATTCATTTGAATATTATCCACGTCTTATACAAACTCAAGCACAAGGAACTAGCTTAAAGGAAACACTCTTTGAGGATTAGAGTACTAGGAACCAGGTTAAAAGAAGTCAAGTAAGTATTGACACTACAACAAATTTAATGAATCATAGGTATGTAAACACAAAGGAAGTATAAGGTTTTAAGATTTTCAATATATCTAACTTTAAATGGTTCATAGCTAGTCTAGGGTAAAATTGTAATCATTAGATAACATACGAAAACCTCATCTTTTAGTAATCTAGGATTTCAAGCAAAAGTCCTTGATTGAAAGAAGGAATAACTTTTCATAGGATTCCATCTTCCATGATTATCTAACTTCAGAAATTAAATCATTTTCTTGGTATCACATGTTTTGCTTGAAAGTATGCATTACAGGTATAGAAGATCATGGCTTACACTTCAAGAAATTCCTACAAGGTTTGTCAAGAAACATCTCTAGGTATGTCTTAGACTATACATCTTATAAAATCCTCTTCATCTTATTTTGAAATTTGTGTTAAATTACTAACATCGTTATGTCTAGTTGTCTTGAATCATAAAGATTCTTGTTTACGGTGATTCGTCTTTTGATAAATTTACCCTCCTTACATCCTTGATTGTTCTTATAGAACCCTATACAGGTTCCTTGGAAAACCCTAACTTAAGGGTATGCTAATGTTAATGTCGCAAAACCCTAAAACTGCTTAGGGTTATTGGGAAATTCTATTTGAAGTTTTTGTTGATGATGTCATGTTTGGGGTTTCGGTATGATCATGAAAACCCTAACTTGTTAGGGTTGGATGTGTTGTTTGAATGATGTTAGGGTTTGGTTGGGTCTATAAGAAAAACCCTTGTTATGTAAGGTCCTAGGAATGAAACCCTAGGCATGTGTCCATTGATTGAATCCCTAGCTTGGTCTAGGTCGGTATATGCCTTATGTATTAATGTTGTCTAACATATGATGTGCTTATGCATGATAATGAATTCCTAGATATGTGTGTTGACGTAATTATTGATGGGCATAAGTCTTAGGGTTTAATCTAAGCCCTTGTCTGAGTTTAATATTCTAGGATGATGTTGTTTGGGAAATCTAGGGTTTTGCAGCTAAACCCTAGTAGTAGTTAAATTCTCTAGTATGTGTGATATGACAATCTGGAATCTATGAATCCATATAGTGATTGTTGCGATTGTGTAAATGAGAAATATAGAGTGTACATCAAACCCTAGTAGAAGCTAGTTATGTTGTTGATTAAGCTGTGATCAGTTTTGATTGATGAAGCTATTGTATGAAATCTAGGATATGTATGAAATCCTAGTGATGCGTCTAACATATGAATTCCGATAGTTGTTAGACTCATTACTTGTTTCAATTGTTTCTAGGGTTTGCTATATGAAAAAAACTTGTCATATCATTCAAAGAATATTGAAACCCTAGATGAGTTTAATATTTTGAGCAGTTGATGTGATCTACGGCAAGAAATTGAAATATAGTCTCTTGTTGATTATGTTTGTAAAGTCTAATGCTTTCGTTATTATAAGATTTTGATATGGCTAACTTCATGCTTCTTTAGTTTTGGTTGTACTTTCTAAGTTGTGCAGGCACATCATCTTCAAGATGGTGAAGATGATTGTAAGAAAAGTTGATGTGATAAGCATGATATATGAATGTCTCTGATAAGAAGGATGGAAGCCATGAAAGATTCTCCAATAAGAAGAAGTTGATCTCCCTGGGTTAAGAGGGAGCCCAGGTAGAAGAGATCTCCCTAAGATTAAGAGGGAGCCTGGATAGAGGAAAGCTCCCTGGTTGAGTGGGAGGGCATAGCATCGCTTTGATTGGAGAATGCATTTTGAAGGATATGTCTCTGCATGTGAAGTAGGAAAGGAAAGTGTGTGATTGAGGAATCTTTTGTCAAAGATTCAGTTGATAGTCCTACTGTGTTGAGAAGAAACATCAATTGTTTAAAAGACCCGAAGGTTTGTGTTTGTTTATGAACATGTGAAAATATATTATTGATTGGGGTTGTGTTTGTACAGGTAAATCTCTCGAGGTTTTGATAGCATGTTGGTTAGCAATCAGTTTGATCGGGAGAGATCTTTTGTTGATGTCATGTTTGGGGTTAATTATTATTGAATTGACTTGTTAAAGCATGGGTTTCATCCTTGGGTCAAAGTCAATTTGTTTATTGGTCAAAGATTCCTCCATCAAGTCTCCTTTTATTGGCTTCAAATAGATCATCATCAAGTCGGCTACGTTCAAGTGAACTCATGTTGGCCTAACCTTAAATGAAGACACAACTGTTCATGAAGTCATGTCAGCCTATTTCAAGAAGAAACCACTATAAATACAAAACATAAGGTCTTCGCTCAAATATAAGTTCGAGCAAGAATTTCAGAGACAAAATGTTGCGGTGTCATTACAGGGAGGAGCTCGGATAGGGTACAAAGATGATCTTGGTGCTACCACAGTAACCACAGTTCGGTGCTACCATAGTGAGAAGGTTTTTGGTGCCATTGCAGTAAGAAGGTCTCACAGTTTTGGTGCCATTATAGTTCGATGTTACCACAGTGAGAAAGTCTCAATGCTACCACAGAAAGAAGGTCACGATGCAACTACAGTGATGAGGTCTCGACGTAATTATAGTGATAAGATCTTGGTGCTATTACTGTGATGAGATCTCGGTGCAACACAGTGACAAGTATTCAATGCTAACACAGTGACATGGATTTTGGTATATCTCAGAATATAAGTTCAATGCAAACACAGTGAAAGGAAGCCACTTCTCAGAAGAACAAACAAGGATGACTTGATGGAGGGAGTCTCTAGTCTAGGTTGTAAGGGTCTTGGCCATCTCATCTTGAATCTACTCTAGGAAGAATTTTGACCAGGTTTTTCCTTGGCTACGTGCCTACATCTTGTGTCCTCATCTTTTGTTCCTTGGCATTAGTCTTGATGATAAGAAAAGATAAATCGAAAGAACAAATAATAATAACCAAAACATCACAAGATAATGTCATATTAATAGAAATCATTTCACTGCAACACTTTGGATTTCTTAACACTAGAGATGTAATACTACTTGGGTACTCTAATGTTGATTGAGTTGGTAACTCTACTGACAAAAAAAGCACATCTAGGTGTTGCTTCAGCTTAGGATCTTCCATGATATCTTCGATGAGAAAGAAGCAAAAGTCTGTAGCCCTCAGCATGGCTGAAGTTGAGTACATTACTGCTAGCATGGCTTGGTTGTGAGGCAGTATGGCTGAGGATGCTCTTTGGAGAGTTGTTTGAGCATGGTCTGGACACAATAATAATTCACTGTGACAATGAGAGTGGGATTCAACTTGCAGAAAATTATGTGTTCCATGACATGTCTAAGCACATTGAGATCAAATATCACTATATCCGGGATATGGTGCAGAGAGTAGTAAGGCTCCCCATCATATTGTGACTGATGATCAAACAACTAACATACTTACCAAGCCTTGCCGAAAGGGAAGTTCTTGGTTTTCAAATAGCAACTTGGAATGACAGATGTGACCCTTCCTAGAGAGGGTGGTCATGGATGATGAGCCTTGATTGTGCGAGATCCTTGTCATGTGTTGGTAAGTGGATCCCCCCAAGCAAAGATGAGACTTGGTTGTGCGAGATCCTTGTCATGTGATGGAAAGTGGATCCCCCCAAGCAGAGAAAATATTTGGTTGTGTGAGATCATTGTGGAGTGAGTTATCCCCCAAAGCATTATCCCCCAAGGCAGAGATGTGACTCGATTGCGCGAGATCCTTGACAAGTGGGTTATCCTCCCAAGCAGAGATGTGACTTGGTTGTGTCAGATATTTGACAAGTGGGTTATCTCCCCAAGCAAAGATGAGACTTGGTTGTGTGAGATCCTTGTCAAGTGGGTTATCCCCCCAAGCAGAGATGAGACTGATTGTGTGAGATACTTGTCATATGTTGGCAAGTGCCAATCTCCCCAAGTGAATATAGGTTGATGGATGAATCTCCCCTATCATGATTCTTCTTCATTAGAGTGAGACATCGTTGTTCCAGATGATACAAAGCAAAGATGAACAAAGATGACCAGAGAAAGCAGAGACCTTTTGTTGCAGAAAGAAATTCCTCCCTAGCTGAAAGGGAGTGTTGAAAATTTGGCAACTCAGCGATGAATTTCTAAACGTAGAAAGTCTAAAAATAGAATTTCAAAAAATAGAAAGTCTCAAATATGACTTTCCAAAAATAGTAAATCACCTTACATCAATTGGTAATTAAGTATTGTTGATGGAAAATCCCTTCTAATCATCAATCAATCCTAATAGTTCAATTTCGACTTAATCATCAATATTATCATTAATATTAATATTATTATTATTATTATTATACTATTATATTATTATTAAAAATAAATCCAAGTCACTCAATCATGGCTCTCAATAATTTTCTGTTACACTCATTATTGGCATGACATATTCCTCTTACACTCTCATTAATGCTCTTACACTCTAAAATCTCATCATAAAAGATTCCTTTTACACTCTCTTACGCTTTCATTAATGTCATGAAAGATTCCTCTTACGCACTCTTTAATGCATATGTTACAGTCTCCTTCTTAATGGCATAAGTTACAAAAGCATGTGTACCTTCTTAATGGCATGAATTGCATTTCCTAAATGGGCATATGTTATTCTCCCTTTTGGCATGCGAGTTACTCCTCTGTTATGGCATGGATTAGTTGCTCCTCCTATATATATGTGCCTCATTCTTTCTCCCCTCACTACTTGTGCATTATGAAAGAAGAATTCGAACTTGACAGAGAGTTGGAGAGAGTTGAAGAAGATTGTGAGAGAAAGACTTGGAGAGTAAGAGCAGAACTTGGCGAGCCAAGGTTGATTTAGTGCTTCAATGTTTTAGTGTTGATTTAGTTGAATGGAATGTTGCTTAAGTGTGTGCATATGTTGCTGCTACCAGTGATCTACATGCTACAGCTTGTTCAAATTTGAGTGAACTTACTCATTCTCTTGATCTCTCATTGTACTTTGTATCTCTGCTGAACAATTGATTTCTAATAGAAGAAGCATCAGGTTGAGTTTTCCCATTGTGGGTTTTTCCCTGATCATTGGACCTAAATTCTGTCTCATTTTGTTCTTGGTTGTCTTCTATTGTGCATTTGATTTATGTTCTATCGACAGTTGCTTATCTAAAGATTAATATTACGACATAAAGAAGTTTTGTAATAAGTGGTTTTTACAGCATAGAACATTAGAAGTTCAACATCACTTGTCATTTTCTTCATGTAACTCGCACTTCCACTTGAGCACATTAGTTAACTGCTTCTGAACTTGTCCTGAATTTTAGGAATGATTCCTAAATTTTAGGAATTCATCCTAATTTATAGGGAACTTGAGTATACTAAGAAGAAACTTGTTGAGGCTTCTTGAATTTAGGCACAAATCAAGGAACCCTTTCTCGCTATCATTTTCAACAGACCTAATGGGGTTTGACCCCAAGAACTCTGCAACAAAATTTCCGACTTGCTGAAAATTCACTTTTCTTGCAAGTTGGAGGATTAGGAGTGGTCTTTTAAATCCTAGTTTCACCACCCTACATCTTCAAGCTAGAGTGCATAGGCACTGTTGTGTGGCCCTTAGGATTTTTTATTGTTTCTTGAGGTTTTTTGCAGATTTTCCAATCTTCAATCACTAAACAACCAACAAATTAACACAAAAAGCCCTCTTACCATAGGTCTAAATTAATAAACACTTGTAGATTTGGTAACTATATTACAATATCACTCATTTGGGCTATCTATATGTCACATATCTTCTGTTTTGAGTAATTTATGTCGCTGGTCTACATTCATTTTCTGCATAATTTACACTTTTAGATTGGTATAACAGCAATCAATTAACTGCACTTTTCACCCAAGACCTCGTATAAGGCACTAGTTAATCTTTGGTTGGGTGAAGTCATCCTACATAGGGAATCCTCTCATAGCCATTTAAGAGGAAGTTGGACTTAAAGGGTGGGGACTCATGGGCACTTCTCCTGTGTGTCAATCTTGTTTGGATATTCTTTGCTCAAAATTTTGAGCAATTTTTGCTGCTTCACTTCCCGAGAAACTGATTTTTGACAAGTTGTTAACGCACTTGATTTTTGGACTTGATTGGATCTTTCTGGCAATGATATTTGAGTGATCCTATTCCTGGACTTGTTGAGCAATTGATTTTCCAGGACTTTGACACATAATTGATTTCAGACCTGTTTGAAAGTTCCTTGCTGGGAACTTTAAGATATCATTTTTCTTGTGAATTACTGAGCTACTGCCCTCAGAGCACTTGACATTTAGTCAATTTCGTGACTTGCTTAGAATTTGCATTGATCAAAATTTTGAGTTGTTTACTCCACTATGTCTCAGATAAGTGTATTATCAGCACTAAGCACTTAATCGATTTCCTAACTTTCTCAGAATTGCCTTATTTGAAACTTCGAGTTGCCTTCTGTTCCTTGATTTCATGAGATACTACCATTTGAGCATTTGATTTACCTGTGGGAGCATCAGCAGGTTGCAAGGAACAAAAATGGAGTTTGTGACCTTTGAACTTGCAACCTTTCCTTTGCAAGCCTGATGACTTTGTCTCTTGCATTACACACCCAAACATTAAGTGCTATGAGATTTTTTCCTCTGAATACTTATGTTCCGCTCTTACACTCAAATTAGCCAACTTCCTGAAGCAGTTATGGCTCCAACAGATTGTTCAAACTTTTTCAATGGGTAGACAAATCATTTTCTAGCAGTACGGATTGTTGTTGTTCTCCATCCTAATTTGACAAATTCAATCTGACATCAATAATTTCTTCCAGCACCATCCGTCCTTCAGTCAACTAGTGGGTTTTTCTCAGCAGCCAATTTTTACATCAAAACCCCGGATTTTCAGTCTAGTAGTCAATGTCCACTTTCAGTCAGCTAATGGTTTCTTTCCAACAATTGTTAGCAGTCTCAATGCACAGATTTTTCCATTTATATATGGATTTTACCCAGCTACAAGATATATCAACAATTATTTGACAATTATTTTTTCCCTGAAGGCTTGAATGTCTGAACCACACTCTGATACCACTCAATCACATGCCTTACTCCATTCTATAAGGAATGATGCACAAATTCAACAGAGTTTGCACAGCGCCTCAATATCTTAGCTGTATTCGCTAAACAAGCAAGCTAGCTACAAAGATTTTGTATTCTTATAAGAATCATATTATTTGCAGAATATCAACCATGTGTGAAGCAACTTTCAAAATTAGAAGCAAAACATCATTTTTCATCACATAATAACCAACATAAAACACCAAAAAAAGATACTTATCTGAGCAGAATTCTGAACATAGAAAATGGTTTCCAAGGGAGTATTCACCACCCAACAACTAGCATTCTTGTTGAATGTCACTCCTAAGCTGGGATATGAGATGACAAGGGCAGGTATTCCCACAGGCTTAGTCATAGAAATTCCTAAAGGCTATGTACTCAAGACTGAGTTAGACAGGGAAATGAGCAGTATGATTGTCTGACACAACCAAAGTCCAAGGACCCAAACCCTTTGCTAGCCTACTTGCTAATATAAATTATAAGGCAAAGGTTCTATTAGCTCTTGCACTAGTACATGCAACCCTCTGCCAGCCTTTACCACTGATGCAGGGTAACCCTTTGTCAATCCTACCTGCTGGTACACATAGACCCTTTGCCAGCCTACTCACTAACACAAGATACCTTATGCTAGGCTACAAGCTATAACAGGTTCCTTCGTTGACAATATACTTGACTCTCTACCCATCACAGTTTGGTCTGGTTTAGCTCTATAATGTATCAGCCCGAAATGGAGTTTCAACATCAATTTGACAGGATTTTCTTTGTTCACCCCTAACTTGTCTCTGCTTTGCTGACATGTATGGATGAACCACATTAGTTAAAAGAGGCCATGTTTAGTGTAGAATATTTAAATGGGAGAGATTAACTTTGATAACAAGTATAATTTCCTTGAAGATATCAGAAATCGGTTGCTTCCTTGATTTCTCGTTAGTATTTTCCGAACATTTCTGAAAATAACTTGTTAAATGAAGAAAACAAGTAGGTAATGCAAATCAATTTACTGCAGTAGGATTTCTGATTTATTAGATTCAGAATTTTTCACGTGGTATTAGAGCGATTGCAGATCAAGGAGAACTAAAGCCATCGGCGAAAGAACATAAGAAAATATGTGTGCAAAGGCAGTTGTCTCGAGAGATAGCGCAGTTTCTGGCCGAGAGAGCAGAGGAGGGGTGACAGTCACCAAGGAAGGCTCATGCAGAGCCTACGTCAGCCTATTTGGGTGATGTTGTTGCTGCAGAGGACAACGCAATGATTACTGGGCCAACGCAGAGACTGTTGAGTCTCGTTTTTCCGATTGTTGTGGCTAGAGGTACAACGCAGATTTCATTTGGAAAGTAGAGGGAATCCGGTCCTCTGAAGATTTCTTGCCAGGAAATCTAGATCTAGTGTTGAGTAGTAGGAAAGAGAGATCAAAGAGGAATGGTTCGACAGTGGTTGGCAAAAGGATTTCCGTGAAGGAAATCGAAATTTAGAGGAAGCTTGTTCCTTAGAGGATTTCTAGCGCCAAAGAAATCTAGATCCGAGTTTTGTTGGGGCAGCATCGAAAAGGGGAGAAGAGAACCAGTTTGACATTCTTTTGAGCAGAGATGGCCGTAAATGGACTTAGAGATCAAGACAAGTTGGGTGGGGCGTCCAACATCGTCATATGGAAGGGCCAGGATCCTGGCAGTTTTGGATAAAAATCGCATCAAGGATTTGTTGTTTTGGGGTAGCATCGGATGTGCTCTAGCCACGAAATTTGGTGGAGAGGTTGGGGCACATGAGATCTCCAATACCCAAAAAGGTTTTGGGCAGATTCTAAACAGATCAGGGGATATTAAAATAATTAATATTTTTAATGGAGTCCCTAAGCCTAAACTTAGGGAAAATAAAATATTAATGTGTATTAATATGAATTTGTGTTAGAATGGTCCAAAAGACATGGATCAAGCTAGATCTAATCTTAGCCGTTGATTAGGGACTTAATCTCGGCGGTTGAATCATCAACAGGAAAAGTATAAGAGGAGGTTTGAGGGTCACTTGGAGCGCACACTAGATAATCAATCATTATATTCTCCAGAGCGGGGGTTGCTAAGAGAGATAGAATCAGTGATCGGGAGAGCAACTGAGGGGCATTGAGTACAGAGAAGCAGAGAAGGCATAGATTGTGTCGAGAGAGCAACGCAGTAGCCAAGGAGAGTGACGGAGAGCCAGAAAGGGCTCACACAGGGCCACGCAGAGGAAGCCAAGTGTTGCGTAGAGCACTAGAGAGGCCAGCGTGCTGACGCAGGGCCTCCTGGGGCTGACCCAGGGCCAATGTGAGATAGAGGGGTTGACGCAATCCAGATTGGGCAGACGCTGGGGTTGCAGGAGCAGTTTTGTGCTGAGGAGTTGTCGAAAGGTTTTTCCGGGGTTTCAGCCAGGAGATTTCTCTCAAACTGTGAGGTATAGCTGCTAAGGAAATTCTCTGTTGGGTAGGCCAGTTTCGGCACCTAGATTGTACTCTAATATTGCTTAATAAGAAAACCCTCAGATAGCTGCACCGTTTTCCCACATTGGGTTTTTCCGGGGACATTAATCCAAAAATAATGGTGTCATGTGGTGTGTTTGTTCTTTTTTATTTTAGTTGCTGATCTGTAATATGTTGAGCATGCACTGGTGTTTATTTTCAGTATTTACTTTGTAAATAACTTGTTAAGGAAAAATAACAAATAGGTAGGAGTAAATCAGATAAAGTGCATGGAGGGTTTCTAAGCTAAGTAAACTTAGAAACTTCAGCATGGTATCGAAGCATGATTGCAGATCATAGGAGGACTAAGAGACATCAGTCGAGCGGAGCAATAACAGCAGAAAGCAGTTGTCCCGAGGTGACAGAAGTTGTTTCTAGCAGCGCAGAGGCCAAGAAGTGTGATGCAGAACCAGACAAAGCCATGCACAAGAAGTCGGGGGACGCGTAGAGCCTTAGAGAGGCTAGTGTTGCTGACGCAGAGGGCCAGAGGGCTGACGCAGGGCATCCCTGGGTTGACGCAGACCCATCTAGGGTAACGCAAAGCCAGCGTGAGGCAGAGAGGGGCTGACGCAGTTCACAGAGAGGAAGTTGTTGGAGTCTAGAAGGCTGAATAAATATTGCAGAGTGGAGCTGGTAAGGTACTGTAGTCAGAACAGTACCTGACAGAGCAAGGCCAAAGGAGTTGTTACCGAGGGTTTCTAGTTGAGGAACCTGGATCAACAGTGCAGTGGCACAAGATGATCAGAGTAGGGGGCATCTCGACAAGCAGCAGAAGGATTTCCAGGAGGGAAATCAGGACTCAGAGGGAGTCCAGAAGAGAACTTCCAGATGGGAGGTAGAGACTCAGAGGAGTCAAATAAAGAACTTCCAGGAGGGAAGTAGAGGAGCGTCATGGCACTACACGGGGTAAGGGACCAAGATAGATTGGACGGAGCATCGAACTTCGCAGTCTGGAAGGCCAGAATCTTATCAGTGCTTGATAGGAATCGTGCCAAGAACTTCGCCTTGAAGAGGATAGCTATCCTAGTCGACCCAAATGACAGTGACATGTACGAAGAGGCGCTGGCAAGGGCTAACTGCATTATCCTTGACGGGGTCAAGGATCATGTGGTACCACATATAGCCGAGAAGGAAACGACAGTTGAGATGTGGGAGGCTCTCAAGAACCTGTACCAGCATACTTCTGTGTAGAGAAGAATGCTGCTCGAGAACTAGATGAGGTCGTATCAGATGAAGAAGGGTCAAACGATTGACTCCTTCCTCGGAGGATTGAATGAGATTCGAGATCAGTGGACTGCTATAGGAGCGACACCGGATCAATAGCTTATGGTAAGGACAACCCTGAATGTTGTCTCAGAAGAGTGGGAAGTGTTTGTCCAAAGCATCTTGGGCAGAGGGACTCTCCTACCTTGGGACAAGATGTGGGCATCTCTTTGCCAAGAAGAGATCAGATGACAATCAAAGACAGGTAGCAACAGCAAAGGGATCAAGGTCAAGCAGGAGAAGAGGATGTGGCCCTAGCATCTGAGGGAAAGCAGGAGAGGTGGAGGAAGAAAGATCTCTCCAAGATCAAGTCCTTCCACTATGGGGAGATGGGTCATTATGCCACCCAATGCCCAAGGAAGAAGAGTAAGGGAGAGTCTTTCGAGACTAAGGCAGCGCCAGCACGGGCAGAGAAGGAAGTTTTGACAGACGATGACTATGCCATGAGTGCACACGCACCACTTGAGCGGAAGTGGGGAGACATCGAGCTGTAGTCAGGCGGACTACAGGCAATGAGGGCAAGATCCTTGAGGTACCCAACCTCTTGGATTAGACCTTGCTACGGGAGCCCCGACAAGGAGTAGCAGGACTGGCTGGGTGGGTAGAGATGAATGCGGATGGAGTGGCAGAGAGAGCTACAATGCAGGAGTCCCAAGACAGCGCAAAGCTAGCAGGCTGCAGCAGTGCGAGAGGCACAAGAGTGTTGCACCAGTGTAGGATGGCATACAGAGGTGTGCAATGGTGCGAGATGCAGGGAGTTGTTGTAGCAGCACAGAGGTCAAAGAGGGAGCACTTGTGAGTGACAGAGGGAGCTTCAGCATCAGTGGATGTCTCTAGCCCAACAGGGAGGTCAGTTGGGAGATTAGTTACTTACTTCTCAGTAACTGAGTTGCAGTGTAGCAGTGGGAAACACAATGCAACATGATGAGAGGAGGTGCAGTGTAGATGCAGTGCTGGGAGGAAGGACCAACAACAACACGGATGCAGAGGGAGCTATAGTACAAATGCAGCAGTGGCAGTGGCAGAACCACGGGCAGCAGTACAGGTTGCAGCAGTGCAGAGGATGATGGGCAGGAAGGCCTAGCATCAACATAGGTACTGATGCCAAATGATCAGAGTAATATTCAATGAGTATTGCTAGAGCACAGTCCTCGCTAAGAGGGAGTGTTGATTTGGGGTAGCATCGGATGTGCTCTAGCCACGAAATTTGGTGGAGAGATTGGGGCACATGAGATCTCCAATACCAGAAAGGGTTTGGGCAGATTCTAAACAGATCAGGAGATATTAAAATAATTAATATTTTTAATGGAGTCCCTAAGTCTAAACTTTTAGGGAAAATAAAATATTAATGTGTATTAATATGAATCTATGTTAGAATGGTCCAAAAGACATGGATCAAGGCAGATCTAATCTTAGCTGTTGATTAGGGACTTAATCTCAGTCGTTGAATCGTCAACAGGAAAAGTATAAGAGGAGGCTTGAGGGTCACTTGGAGAGCACACTAGATAATCAGTCATTCTATTCTCTAGAGTGAGGTTTGCTAAGAGAGATAGAATCAGTGATCGGGAGAGTAGTTGAGGGGCATTGAGTACAGAGAAGCAGAGAAGGCAAAGATTATGCCGGGAGAGCAGCGCAACAACCAAGGAGAGTGACGCAGAGCCAGAAAGGGCTCATGCAGGGCCACGCAGAGGCAGCCAAGTGCTGTGCAGAGCACCAGAGAGGCCAGCATGTTGACGCAGAGGCTCCCAGAGCTGACGAAGGGCCTCTTGGGGCTGACGCGGGCCAAAAAAGGCTGACGCAGGGCCAACATGAGACAGAGAGGGGCTGACGCAGTCCAGATTGGGCAGACACTGGGGTTGCAGGAGCAGTTTTGTGCTGAGGAGTTGCCGGAAGGTTTTTCCGAGGTTTCAGCCAGGAGATTTCTCTCAAACTGTGAGGTATAGTTGCTAAGGAAATTCTCTGTTGGGTAGGCCAGTTTCAACACCTAGTTGTACTCTGATATTGCTTAATAAGAAAACCCTCAGATAGCTGCATAGATTTTCCCACATTGGGTTTTTCTTGGGACATTAGTCCAAAAATAATGGTGTCCTATGGTGTGTTTGTTCTTGTTTCTTTTAGTTGTTGATTTCTAATATGTTGAGTATGCACTGGTGTTTATTTTTAGTATTTACTTTGTAAATAACTTGTTAAGGAAAAATAACAAGTACGTAGAATAAATCAGATAAAGTGCATGGAGGGTTTCTAAATTAAGTAAACTTAGAAACTTAAACAGGATTATGCCTTGAAGACGGTTGTTGTTCCGGTTGATGTTGATCCTCTCAAGAAGTACGAGGAGGCTCAGTGAAAAGCAAAGTGCATGATCTTGGACGGGGTCAAGGATCATGTGATCCCACATATTGCTGAGAAGGACACCACAAGGGAAATGTGGGAGGCCTTGACCACATTGTATGAGGAAACTTTCGTTTAGCGGAAGATGTTGCTTGAGAGTCAACTTGGATAGTTTCAGATGCAGAAGAGAGAAGAAATCGCTCCCTTCCTTCTCAGGTTGCAAACGATCCGTGACCAACTAACTTCCGTAGGGGCTACACCAGATCCTAAATTTATGGTCAGGATTGCCCTAAATGCAGTCACTGAAGACTGGGAAACCTTTGTCCAAAGCATCTTGGGTAGGGCTTCTCTTTCCAATTGGGAGGAGATGTGGGTAGCTCTTTGACAGGAAGAGATCAAACGGTTGACCAAGGCGGGAAGCAGCAACAAAGGGATCAAAGTTAAGAAGGAGGAAGAGGAGGATGTGGCTCTCGGATCAGCGGGACAATAAGGCCGACAGAACAGAAAGAAGGGCATATCCAAAGTCAGATGCTTCAGATGTGGAGACATGGGTCATTTTGCCACGCAGTGCCCTTGAAAGAAGGGCAAAGAAGAGAAGTATGACTCAAAGGCTGCTCCAGTGCAAGCTAACAAAGAGGACGATGAATATTGCGCCATGAGTGCTCAGGCACCTCTAGAGAAGAGGTGGGGTGATATAGAACTGTAGTTGGAGCTACAATGAAGTAAAGGGGCAGGATCCTTGAGGTACCCAAACTCTTGGATCACATACGGCTACGGGAGCCCTTAATGATAGTAACAGAATGACGGGAGTCAGTTGGTGCGAGGGATGATGGAGCAACAGTGGCAGAGCTAGAGTGCCAAAGTATGAAGCAGCGCAATAGAGTGTTGCAGCAGTGCGGAAGGCACAGAGTAGATACAACAACAATGCAGTAGCATCAGAGGGTCAACACAGGTTAACAATAGAGGTATCTTCAGCGTCAAGGGCATCCAGACTGACCAGCATGTCAGCTTTTGGGTGGCTTTTCAGTTGCTCACTTCTTAGCAATTGAGTTGTAGTACAGAAGTTAGGAGTGGCAGTGCTATGGGTAGCATGATGCCGCATATTGAGAGGGAGCTATAGTATAGATGTAGCAGTGACAGTGGCAATGTCATGGGAAGTAGTACAGATTGCAACAACGCAGTGGATGAAGGGCAGCAGACCGAGCATCAACAACGCAGAGGACTGATGCCATGGATCAGTGTGATACTTTTGTTGGGAAGTATTGCTAGAGCACATTCATCGATAAGAGGGAGTGCTGATTTTTGGGTAGCATCGGATGTGCTCTAGCTCCGAAATTTTGTGGAAGGGCTAGAACACATGAGATCTCCAAGACCCAGAAATCGTTTGGAGAAATTCTACCCGGATTGTATTTTATTAAAATAATTAATATTTTTAATTGGGTTCCTAAGTCTAAACTTAGGAAAATTAAAATATTAATGGGTATTCATGAAAATATGGGTGAGAAGATTGTAAGAGACGAGGGTAAAGTCTAATTTAATCTTAGCCGTTGATTAGAGACTTAATCTCGGTTGTTGATTTCTCAACAGAAAAAGTATAAATGGAGGCTTGGGGTCAGTTGGAGAAGACACGCAAAGAGATAGAGAAAATTGATTTTTTGAAGTGAGAAGCTCTTAGGAGGAAAATCAATTAAGGAGATCTTTAGCAGAGGGGCAGTTCGGCAGAGGGACTTCAGTGCAAGGCCGAGAATACATAGCAGAGAGGTAGAGCAGCACTGGGAGAGACAACGCAACTCTAGAAAGGGTGACATAGAGGCTAGAGGCGCTGATGCGGTCACTTAGAGGCAGCCTTGGGGTTTATGTGAGGCAGAGAGAGCAGCAGTTCAACAAATCGATTTTTGAGCCGAGAAGGCTCACTAGGAGGGTGATGCAGCTCCTAGAGGAGGTGATGCAGTTCTAGCGCAAAGCTTGGAGCAGCCATCGCTGCCCAACACTAGGTACAGCGCAGTCACTTGTGGGGTTTGTTCGTCCAGGTGTTGGATTCGCCGTAATATCTGTCTCTAGATAGAGGTACTTCTGCCGGGATTATTATCTGTTGGGTGAGCCGGATTTGGCACCCTAGTTGTATTCAGAAATCTGCTTAATAATAAAACCCTCATATCTGCTGCATCGGTTTCCCGCATTGGGTTTTTCCGAGGACGTTTAGTCCAAAAATAAGTGTGTCCTTTGTTTGTTTGTCTCATTTATTTTTCATTACTTGATCTGTATATTGGTGTAGGCTGCAATGTATTTGCATTAATATTTTCCGAACATTTCTGGAAATAACTTGTTAAATGAAGAAAACAAGTAGGTAATGCAAATTAGTTTACTGCAGTAGGATTTATGGTTTATTAGATTCATAAATTTTCACAAATCGCTCTCCCTACTTGAGATCTATCTGGATCCATTTTATATCTGAATCTGTCCCGACCCCTATCACAGATTTGTACAAGAAATATTCCAGATTTGTTTAGGACATTGCCCCATGATGGATCCATTAAAAAAAGGTAACAAGGAAGAAAATAAGATAACAAAAACAAAAATCAACCCTTAAGTGAACTAACAAACATAACAGCACAACCTATTAACACACTTTTCACTACACAAGCAATAATAGATAATTTTCAGTTGAGGTAAACAATGATGCTTTCACTTGAAAGAATAGTTTTCATGATAAAAAAAAGTCTTCCAACTTTTCATAATAAGGTGGGTGATTTTTGCTAAAGCAGATCATTTTCATGGTAAAGAAGTTGGCTTCCAAGTTTCCAACCGTTTTTATTTTTTGACCAAAATTAGTGTTCCTTTTTTTGGAGAATATATATATATATATATATATATATATATATATATATATGTATATATATGTACATATATAGTATATGGTGGTTGACTAAGCGTAATGAGGGTTTTCAAAAAAAAATTCGTCATTTCCTATCTTGAGAATTAACACAGTACGCACAACATGCTATAGTTTATCTTTTTTCTTCTGAGTTTGGAGATTTGGACTGGCATTGTGGATTGTCTTTGAATTGAGCAAAGAGTTTGAAGATCTGTCATTAAGAAATATGAGCTAGTGAGTAGAGCTCTTAGAGTTTTGACAGATTTTCTAAGCCACTTCTTTGGGTTTTGATTTCCCATGCTAATTCTCCCATTCTAATTTTCATTCTAGCTCAAATTTTAGGTTTTTTTTTTTTTTTCAAGAGTTCCCATCATGGCTTCATCATTCATTGATGGCTGATCTACAAGAGAAATTAAAAATAGAACCAAGCTGATCCAAGATTACCACTATGGAAATGTGTTTGTGAATGGGAAGATTTTGAGGGGTACACGAAAATGGCTTCTGTAAAGAATGGAAGAGAGAATACAATGACTAGTGCACTAGGATCAAAAACCATCTTTTGAGGAACACAAATGCTAGATAGAGTCCGCAAAAAACTATTTGAGTGTAGAACAATTTCTACTTTATCAAATTAAGATCTCGTAGATAGGCTTACCAGAAAGCCCTGGTTTTCCAGTTAAGAAGGTAACCAAAAGGATACTACTCTGGATCAAAGCCTCTCCAGGCTAAACAAATTGATAGTTGCAAGAGGATCAATTTGGCTCTTTATTTTTATTTTTTTAAATGTCAGGGAAAAGTTGATCAACTTTATATTTGTTAGATCATGCAAATGGGGTTCCTTTAAATATGGTTTGATCTCCTTATTGGCATTAGATGGTTAGAAGCATCAATAAAGAGGCAAAAGGATATAAGAGACTTTGATATGAAAAGACTTGCACTGCCTTCTTGGCTAAAGAGGTAGAATATGCATCTGTCATTATTGTTGATTCAGGCTTCATTAGATATTTTAGGTCCGTCAATTATTTATAATAGATGGAGGATGACAGGGACATGTCACTAGTTAATGCCATTAAAACGTGTTTAATAGAATCCACGCTTTTGAATGTTATAGTTGCAATTATTGAGAGAAAGATGCCCATTGCCCAGTGTATTGCTACTATTATCATCAATACGAACAAATGAACTAGCTTAGTTATCTTGGTCCAAGTATGTTAGGTCCCTATACTACTAGTGTAACCCCTATTGTTATTAGTACAACCCCCTTATTATATTGTTGTGCCCATGTAGTCCCCATATTGTTATTATTGTGCCCCATAGAAGCCTACTATTGTTATTATTGTTCCCTTACATTATTATTGTTATGTCGGCTCTGATTATATTATGAACCGTTAGACTCCTATATATAGAAGGAGGTCTTGTCATTTGTATCATCCAAGAATTGTTCATTTGTGTAATGTAAAGGAGGTTTCCCCCTCGAAGAGGTTGATTTCTAAGGCGTTCATCTATCCTTTCTATCTTCTTGTGAGTTGGTTTCATAACATTTGGTATCAGAGCTTTGGATTCTAGGGTTTCGCTGCTCCAAATAGGTCATCGTGGAATTTTGGCTATAACTGTTTATTTGCGACATTTCAGAAGCTAACAAAAAAACTCAATTGAGACGAAATCTTGCTGAACCTCGGGTTCAAATTTCAGATCTTGTCTCGCTATATCTTTGGAGATATGATTTGAGGAAGTTAGGGTTTTTGCAAGCTCTAGAATTTCATCCAAAATAGGTTGTCGTGGAAGTTTCTCTATAACGTGTTTGCTACGAAGTTTCAGAAGCTAAAACAAAAACCCATTTGAGGAGAAAGCGGTATGAACCTCTGGTTTGAATTTCAGATCTTGTCTCGCTATATTGTCAGATATATGATCTGAGGAAGTTAGGGTTTTCGCGGACTCTTGAATTACATCTTAAACTGGTGACCTTGGGAAAATCATCATAACTTTCTCTCTGTGCATCAGATTGAAATTTCTTAACAAGTTACAAAAAGAGGATGGACTTTAGTTTTCTTTTTATATTTTTCAGATCCGAAGGTCAAACAGTGACACGTGGCACTTCATAGAAGTTTGCTCTTCTGGAAAGGTATATAATCAGGTCATCTTGGAAGATTGTGCATAACTGTTTCTTGGAGAATCCAATTTCGATAAAACTGGTGGCATTGGAAAGAGGATGCAGAGGGCTACTGCAGGGCGTGATTTTAGAACTGGAAAATCTGAAATTACATAGTTACAGTCATTTCAATATCGAGCTCCTAAAATCAAGAAAAGGCAATATGAGGAAGTTTGATGGCAAGGATCCGGTAAATTGGATACTACACATGGAGCAATATTTTGATCTACATGAGGTGCAACTATTACAAAAGGTACGTATTGCATCTTCATATTCAGAACCAGATCATTTTTATGGTATAAAGGGTTATGTTCTAGTAAAGCACTTGTCACTTGGTCAATTTTCACAGAAGAAATGATAGCACATTATGAGGATACAAAGAGTAACACCTTCTTTAGCCAAATGATAAATCTCAAACAAAAGGGTTCAATGGCAGAGCACATTGAGGATTTAAAAAAATTGAATATAAGGGTAAATGATATTCCAGAGAAGAAAAGGATTGATGTCTTCATACGAACTTTAAAGGATAACATTCAACATGAGGTTCGTCTTTGGGACCCTGATTCATTGGAGAAGGCATTCAGGTTGGCAAGAAAAATTGAAAGCAGAATTATGGAAACAAGGAATCCTAGCACTCACAACTATAAATATGGAAGTGTTTTTTCTTCTAGCCTTCCACAACCTACAAGGTTTACACGACAACAATTGGAAGAAAGAGAAAAGGGGATTTGTTACATTTGTGATAGCAAATACACTAAAGGTAATAAGTGTGCTGAGAAGAAATTATTTTACACAGATTGTGAAGAGGAAGAAGAAAAGGATCAAGAAACATCAAAAGAAGAGGATATACACCAGGAACCAACCCAGAGAAAGAAGAAATGAATCCGAACATATCTTGTAAAGCATTGAAAAGAATTACCACTCCTCAAACTCTCGATAGAAGGACATATCAAGAAGAAAAAAGTTCAAGAAGTGAAAGATCACATCGAGAAAGAAGAAATGAATCCGACCATATCTTGTAATGTGTTGGCCGGAATTACCACTCCTCAAACTATCAAGATAGAAGGACATATCAAGAAGAAAAAGGTAATAGTGTTGATTGATTTGGGTAGTACACATAATTTTATTCATTGTAAAATAGCCAAGGAATTGAATTGCTTCCCATATCCAACACCAGAGTGTCAAGTAATGGTTGCAAGTGGAGGAACCATAAATTGCTCTGGAAAGTGCCATAATATCAAGTTATCCATGGGAGAATATGTATTGAATAGCCCAATGATTTCCATTCCAATGGGTCTTTCCAGTGTTGCGGAGGAGCCCCTCCCCCTGATCCCGCTCCCAATCCGCGTTCCGGGCAGGAGCGGCTCGAGAGCGGGTCAGGAGCGTGCTCCCGATAAAAAAATTTGCGCTCCCTGCCAAATCCGGGAGAGACTTCGGGAGCGTCGCTACGGGAGTGAAATTTAAAGCCCGGGAGCGGTCAGGGAGCGATCGCTGTCGATCGCTCCTGGGTTTTAAATTTCACTCTTGGAGCGACGCGCGCAGAGGCCGGGAGTGATTTCGGTAGAAAAAAATGCGTGGCTAAAAAATCGATTTTTTTTATATAATGAGGGAGGTAGGGAGGGATTTTTATGAATCATTGTGACTTGAGTGAGACTGAGAGCAAGGAGTGAGATTGAGAGCAAGGTGCCAAGGAGCAAGGAGCAAGGAGTCTTGGACGCATTTGAGGTAGGTTAGCAATTTTTTTTGGTGTTTATCAATTTACTCCTAATTTCTAAATAAATAAATAATATTTTCTCTATTTCGGTTTCCCATTGGGCCATTCCCATTCCCATTTCATTTTATTAAATTTTGCACATTCATAACTACAAATTTCAAACATCATGGCTATATTTCTTGGCATTTTCTTCTTCTTGGTTCCTTTTCTGGTTATTATGGTGCTGGAGAGTAGGAAAAGGAGGGTTCAAAATGAAGAAGGGGATGAAGAAGGGGGACAAACTAGATTTGATGAAAATGCCGGTGAGGAGGCGCTGGAGGAGGGTGAACATGATTCAGTAGCTAAAAAAACTAAGCAAGACCAAACCCCATTGTGGAAATATGTTAACATACGTGAAGCAGGGAAAGGGGGTGGAACCACTAAATTTCATTGCCCCCATTGCAACAATAATTACACAGGTTCATACACCCGTGCCAGAAAACACCTCTGTGGGAAAATGCCATGGGATGGAGATAAACAAATAGGAATCAAAACTTGTGCAGGTGTGTCAGTAGCAGATAGAGCCAAATACATAAGGGAAGAGGAGGAAGCCCAATACAAGTCTAAAAAATCAAGGGGTTTCTTTGAACCAAGCTCACAATCACAAGCACAAAGAACTCCTTCATCATCCTCCCAAGGCAGTGGATATGGAGGCATAGGGTGACCAGCTTTAAGGCATAGAACCATATTAGATTTCCTTGATGAAGGGTCTAGGAATGATGTGGATTCAAAAGTTTACAGGTTTCTCTATGCATGTGGGATACCATTCAATGTTCTTCGCTCACCTTATTGGCATGAAATGGTTTCTACCATAAATGATGCCCCTAAAGAATACAAGAGCCCTGGGTATGACAAGGCTATAACTGTTGGACTTGATCATGAAAAAGCAAAAATATCACATTCTTTGAATGACAAGTTCTTGGACTGACCATGGGGTGTCCATTGTATCTGATGGATGGACAAATATAAAAGGCAAGCCATGGGTAAGTGTTCTTGCTGTGTCTGTTAGTGGTGCCATCTTTCTTTCAACATATGATTACTCAGACAAGTTCAAGACTGGCATGAACATTGCAAAACCATTACTTGAAACAATTGACCGTATTGGGCCATACAATGTCATCTAAGCCATCACTGATAATGCTCCTAATTGTAAGGTAGTAGGAGCAATTATTGAGGATAAATAACCCAACATATTTTGGCCGGGGTGTTTGGTTCACACAATGAACCTTTTGATGCATGATATTGTTAAGAACAAAACCAACAATACAAATGGATTGGTGATTTGTACAAGAGAGGCAAAGAAATGATAAAATTTATTACAAACCATAGCAATACCCATGGTCTTTTCCACAACCACTCAAGATTGGAGTTGTTGAAGATTGCGAGGACTAGATTTGGTAGCTATTACCTCACCTTCAGGCGCCTTTAGAAGGTAAGAGAGTCATTGGCTAGCATGGTGTCAAGTCCACACTGGTAGGTATTAAAGGAAAGTGCTACAAATGCAGCTGACAGGCAAGGTTTTGGACAGGTTGAGGAGACCACTCTTGATGGTATGTTTTGGGCACGTGTGAGGCAAGTATTGGATTTCAGCAAGCCTGTTTATCACATGATTCGGTTTGCAGATACAAATAAACTAGTGATTAGGGAGGTGTATGAGCAGATGGATACCATGTTGGGGCAAATAAAAGATATTGTTCATAAAAATGATCCCAACTTGTATACACTGATTCACAATGTGTGTGTACATAGTGGGATAAACTTAATGTTCCACTACATGCCTTGGCTTATATCCTTACTCCAAAATAATACTCTGCATCTTGGTTGGGCCAACTTGCACCACGGGGTGGGGTTAGGGTCAAACCCCATATAGATGAAGAGGTATCTACAAAATATTTGCAAGCATTAGACAAGTTGATACCTGACAGGGAGGAACGTGCTAGTCTGCGTTTTGAATTAGGCAGATACTTCAGTTGCACTGGTTTGTTTGGTACCTTCCATGCAATGGAAGATAGAGACAAATTTGATGCTCTCACATGGTGGGAAGCATATGGCAGCCAGGGAATTTTGCCAAAATTGGCAAAAAAAGTTCTCTCACAGGTTGTAAATACTTCTTCTGTAGAGAGGTGTTGGAGCACCTACAACTTCATACATAATGTGTAAAGAAACAGACTCAATGAAACCAGGGAGAAAGCCTGGTTTATGTACACTACAACTTGAGGTTGTTGAGTCATTACTCTGATCGGGCTTATGAGGATGCAACGTATAAAATTTGGGACAACCACCCAGAGGATGATAATTTGGAGGATGGCACTATACATCTTGAAGAATTGGAAGCGGAACTTATGAGAGAGGAAGATGAAGCAACAACCATGCCACCTCCGCCATCTAGTGGCAGTGCTCGAGTTCTGAGTCTTATTTCTTTGCTGTTGCTGCCTCCATCTACACCCTCACGTGGAGGGCATGTGCCTTTTGGTTCTCGTCATCGGTTTATGTGGGAGGAGACTCCTAGAAGACCACCACGACCTGCTCATACATTAGACATTTCTCGTGGCAAGGGCCACATGAAGTAGTAGATAATAGATTTACTTGTCTTTTCTAGTTTCTAGTAGTTTTCATAACTGTTGACAATTGACTCTTTCATATTTATTATGATATTTTTTGTAAACAATATATGCCAATTTAAGTTTGAAGTTTAAAGTTGGCAATTATAACTCATTGGTAATGAATTATGAATATGATGCTTCGTGAAAGTTATTTCATTTCATTTCATTTTATAACATTTTATCTCATGTTAGATATTATTCATTTAATGGTTAAACTTAGCTTACAAATACAACTTTGGCAATCAATGATGATAAATGTTATATATAGAAATTTTCAATTTTCAATTTTGAAAGCTTGAAATTGAAACTTTAAGATTGATGAATAATGATTCATGAGACTTAATATGTTGTATGTTACTAACTTGTGGACGTGGTTGATGAACATTATAACTTCTAGATGATTGTTGTTATATGGTTCAATGATCAATCTATGTTTTTTTATGTTTTTTTTTACATCTAATTCATCATTTTACATGTTTTTGTTGACATATATCTATCAAAATATAAAAAATAATATATATTATATAAAAAACACTCCGGGATTCGCTCCCAAACTGAGAGCTTTTGAAAATGTTGCTCCCGCACCCTTTTTTACTCCCACTCCTTGCTTTCGCTCCTGCTCCCAAGTAACACTTGTCACTGTAAATAGCAAACTGAGATGAAGTAGGGGGGAAGTTGGGACCTAAAAAACTTTGACAAATATGTCTTTGGGGAGGGATGAAAGTCCACTGAGTCGAATCCACTTGAATCTAGAAAAATTATCTAAAGCCATTAGAGAAACCTTATCTAGGAGAGTGTCCCTAGCTAGATAGACAAATCCAACTGAACTTGTAAAACCACATGAGGATCTAGTGTCCTATTCAAGGTTACTTGGGAGCGCAAGCAGAAGCGAGTGCGGGAGCAACATTTTCAGAAGCACCCGGTTTGGGAGTCATTCGAGGAGCGAATTTTTGTATAATATATATATATTTTTTATATTTTGACGCATATATGTCAACAAAAGCATGTAGAATGATGAATTAGATATAAAAAGCATAAAAACATAGATTGAACCATATAACATCAATCATCTAGAAGTTATAATCTTCATCAACCACGTCCACAAGTTAGTAATATACAACATATTAAGTCTCATGATTAATCAATCTTAAAGTTTCAAGCTTTCAAAATTCAATATATAACATTTATCATCATTGATCACCGAATTTGTACTTGTAAGCTAAGTGTAACCATTACAACAAAGAATATCTAACATGAAATGAAACAACTTTCAACTTTCATGAAACATCATATTCATAATTCATTACTAATGAGTTATAATTGCCAACTTCAAACTTCAAACTTAAATTGTCATATATTGTTTACAAAAAATATCATAATAAATATGAAAGAGTCAACGGTTATTAAAACTACTAGAAACTAGAAAAGATAAGTAAATCTATTAACTACAGCTTCCTCTAACTGCCACGAGAAATGTCTAATTTCTGAGCAGGTCATGGTATTGGTGGTCTTCTAGGAGTCTTCTCCCGCATAGTTGCACGACCAGAGCCAGAAGGCACATGTCCTCCACATCAGGATGTAGATGGAGGTGGCGACAAGAAAGGAACAATAATTGGAACTCGAGCACTGGCACTGCTACTAGATGGGGATGGCATGGTTGTTGTTGCTTCATCATCATCTCTCAAAAGTTCTGCTTCCAATTCTTCAAGATGTATAGTGCCATCCTCCAAATTATCATCCTCTGGGTAGTTGTCCCAAATTTTATATGTTGGATCTTCATAAGCCCGATCACAATAATGACTCAACAACCTCAAGTTGTAGTGCACATAACCCAAGCTTTCTGTCCATTTTCATTAAGTCTGTTTCTTCTCACATTATGTATGAAGTTGTAGGTGCTCCAACGCCTCTCTGCAGAATAAGTATTTACAACCTGTGAGAGAACTTTTTTTTGCCAATTTTGGCAAAAGTCCCATGCCGCGATATGCTTCCCACAATGTGAGAGCATCAAATCTGCCTCTATCTTCCATTGCATGCAAAGAACCAAACAAACCAGTGCAACTGAAGTATCTGCCTAATTCAAGACGCAAATTAGCACACTCCTCCTTGTCAGGTACCAACTTGTCCAATGCTTGCATATCTCCTGTAGATACCTTTGGATCTGTATGTGGTTTGACCCTAACCCCACCCCCAGGTGCAGGTTGGCCCAACCAAGATGGAGAGTAGTATTTTGGCATAAGGATATATGCCAAGGCATGTAGTGGAACATTAAGTTCATTCCATCGTGTACACACAATTGTGAATGAGTGTATACAAGTTGGGATCATCTTTCTGAACAATATATTTTATTTGCCCCAACATTGTATCCATCTACTCATACACTTCCCCAATCACTGGTTTATTTGTATTTGCAAAACGAATCATGCGATAAATGGGCTTGGTGAATTCCAATACGTGCTTCACACGTGCCCAAAACTGACCATCAAGAGTAGTCTCCTCCACCTGTTCAAAACCTTGCTTGTTAGCTGCATTTGTAGCCCTTTCCTTTAATACCTGCTAGTGTGGACTTGATAACATGCTAGCCAATGATTCTCTTACCTTCAAAAGGTGCCTGAAGGTGAGGTAATAGCTAGCAAATCTAGTCTTCCAGGAAATATCTTTAACAAACTTGTCAGATGATAATTCTTAGTGTTCATGGTGTCTTTTTATTCCTGATCTCTTTTCTCATATGCTTCTTCCAAGTCAGCCACCTCATACTTCATATGAGGTCATTTCTCTTGTTGTCTTTCATCAGAGTATGTGCATATATTTAATGAAAGAGATCTATTCTTGACCATGCTTCTAGAGCACTTCCCCATGCTTATGAACAAAATGGTGACATGACTTTAAACTGAAAAATATAGATACATTGGCTATGTTGCTAGAGAAATTCCCATGCTACCGCAGATGGCATTGCTAACACATAGATGCATACATACCTCATCTTTGTTCTTTCCTTGATCATTTCAGGTTCCTTTTATAGCTTCCGAGATTGAGATTATCTCAACCTCCTTTGCTTTCTTACATCTTTCTCAGCCTGCATATCATTCTTTCTTGAATCCCCATCTGCCCTTTTTTTGAAAGTCATGAACCTTCTATTTGAAGATTCCACCAGAGGATTTTTCATAGTCCTCATTTTGCAAATGTTCTTGTCAATGATAGTGGCCTTCTAAGATGATGGATCATGGTCATTCCTTTATGAGGTCATCAATGGCTACATCCTTCCTACATGAATATTTTTATTTGAGCTTCTACATAATGCTCCTTTATGCTTGAAGATGTCATTCTCATAAGTCATGCATTCTATCCTATAGCTACATGTTCCTATGCTACCTAAAACTTTAAAAAGAACTTATGTGAAGTTGATCTCAATCATATTAGAGATCCGGAAGAGCTTCCTTCTTTTGCTTCTTATCTTCTTCTTGCACTTTTTGGGTAATGTGAGCTTCTTCTCACTTCCTCTTGTTGTTGTCCTTCTTGAATTTGGGACAATCCCTCTTATAGTGGCCATACTCTTGACAACCAAAGCATTGGACTTTTGACATATCTCTTTTACCTCTTCTCTGTGGACCAAACTTGCCAAATTTCCCTTTTCTCTGGGCCATAGTAGCAAAAGCTTGTTCTTTTGATCCCACATCATCCTTGGCTTTGAGTCTAGTCTTCTCAATTTTCATAGAGACCAAAGTTCGTTCAATGGGGTAGCTTCCTTCTTGGCATATATAGTTGATGTGAAGTTGCCCCATTCCTTAGGTTTGAGCACCACAATTGTCATTTCTTTGTCAGACATAACTTCTCCTACTTCTTGTAGTTGACCTCTCATCTTAGAGATCTTCATGAAGTAGGGAGCTATTCCTTCTTCCTTAGATATTTTCATCTTATATAATTCATTATGCAATGCTATCACTTCTCCAGCTGTACTAACTAAGAATAGCTCCACCAGTTTATCATAGATTTCTTTCAATGTTTCAAGTTTCGAAACATAAGGAATGAGAGAGTCCTTGATGGATTCTATTAGAACCCTTTGAGCCCTTGTTTCATCCTTATTATATTTTGCTAGGGCTTGAGTTTGTTCCTTTGTAGGAACAATGATACTCCCTTTGATGTAGTCCAGAAGTTCATTCTCCTTGAGAAGTAGATCAATCCTCTTTTTCCATGCAAGTAAATTAGCAGTCCCAACCAATTTGTTGCTTTCCTTGCAAAACGACATTTTGATATGATCAGAAGAGGACATAAAGATACTTACTTGAAAGTGTTGATGATAGAAATATCTTGCTAGATTTTGCTGCTTCTTGAAAATTTGATGATTTGACTTCTTGGGTCTTGAAGTTCTTCAAGATGCTTCCTTCAAGGTGCTGCGAGAGAGATCTACTTGGTGATGAAGACTTCTTGGAGTTCTTCAATGATGAGGCTTGATCTAGAGTGCTTTCCCTTTTTGAAGATGATGAATGTTGATGTAAACTCTTCTTGAATGGATCTAAAATCCTAGCTTGTAGATCTGATGCTTCAACCTTTGATTGTTCTTGTTTTTGGATCTTGATGCTTCACTCTTGTATGTGTTCTTGAGATGCCCTTCCTTGATGTGTCACCTTAGCTCTGATACCATGTTGAAGAATCTAGGGCATCTAGGTTATAAAGAGATTCTTCTGACAATGATAACAATTTGTGAAGTATTTTTACTTTTCTTATTAACACGATCTTCTCTTCTTCTTATTATTGTATGTTCTCTTACTTCATTAAACCAAATCACAAGAGGCAAGAACACAAGATATTGGCTCTCAGCTAGGGTAAAGCCTCTCTCTCCTAGAGAAGAAAACCCTTGTGCAAATTTCTCTTATTGAAGCTTCAATTGACAAATGCCAAACACTAGATCCTTGACAAGAAGATCCTCAAAGCAAAAGTCAAGCCTTTTTCCTTTGATCTGAGATCACTTCCTCTTGTAACACTTCATTCTCCTTCTTCCGACAACTGATGGCACTCCTTTCTGACAACTGCAAAAACCCTAGATTGTATGCCCTAGAAGGAACCTTTTCCTTTTCTTCCTTTGCTTGAGATGGAACCTTCCTTACTCAAGAAGAATACCTTGTTACTAACCCAATCGAGTTCTCTTTTCTTCATTATGATTACAGATCTGGAACAACAGTAGTATATCTTACTTTTTTCGCACGTGTGGAGGATGCATTCAAAAATTGCAGCCTTGCATGAGAACTTGTGTCAATTAGGCTAGAAAGGAGTGCCAATTAGGATACTTTTGGTGCTCCCCCGCAACCCTACACTTGAGTTTGCTGTAAACTGGCTTGATTTCACCTTGGTCTTGCTCAGTTTTTCATATAACTCCCTATGTTGCTACATCATCACGCCCCTATGCTAGATATTAAATTCCTTGAGGAACTTAGAAAATTTGAGACATGGGTTTTGTTCCTCTCTTTCGGTAGACCACATTTGACGTAACGCATGTGAAAATATATTCAATCTTCCCCTGTCTTGCCACCTAGAAACTTGTTGTACTGTAGTACCTATGAACCAACTTTGATCAATTGTAACTTGACAATGACTTCACGGTTATAAATTCAATGTGGCATGTCATTCTTTCATCAAACTGAACAAATTGGGCCTAAGTTGACTTTTTGACTTTCGGAACTACTTGCATTGGGAAATGTGAAATGTGGACTTTGTGAGACTTCCATTTATGAGAACTAAATGAGGTATATTGCACCAAGTCCAAGGCCACATATAGACTAAATAGACACATAACCATGCAGTGGTATGATATAGGAACACCCTACATGAGAAGGGCTAGCCCATACAATGCTGATCGCCCGTACATAAGTAGACTCCTCTAAAACTATGAGTCCTCAAGTAAGCCCATCCAAGGCTATCCAATCCTATCAAAGATGAAAGGAGCAAGAGATGAACTCAAAGAGACTGGCCATGGTTTGACCAAACGCAAGGTCTAGGACACTTAAAGGCTAATATACAACCTCACATGGTTGTTACAAGGCTTTAACTTGTGAGCTTGGGCTTACAATGATGTGAAATACGCTACAAAAATATGTGTATGCTTGCTGACATGACGGGTAATGGGCACTATTATCGCAAAATCTAGCAGACCTTCGAGAACTAAGTTGCACGAAACGGGGAAACGGGTATGAGTTTCCGAAACGGGAAGCGATATGAAACGCGACCTCCCCAAATTTTGGAAACGGGGAACATATGAATGATCACATTTATTACACTTAAACATTAAGATTTAATTTACATCACATTTACTCATGAATGATCACATAATGAAAATAAAAATATCGGAATATCCAGAAGCAACCTTTATTATATATCCAAATCTCAAAATCAGCCTTTATTTATAGTAATATATGAGGCTGCAAGTACAATAAAGACTATAAGGCTGCAAGAAAGAGATCTAAATCAAGATTTTTTGCATCCACATCCCATTCTTTAGAAGGACCACTGTTGTATTGGGAGTCTCCTCCTATATAGTCGAACGACCTTAGTGCTTTTGATTAAATACAAGTTTCATACCCTAGTGCCCTACATGGTCTTGCTTATTGGGAGTTTCCCCTGCATAGAAGGCTTGGTTCTCTTGATTAAATACACGTTCCATACCCTAGTACATGATAAAATCCAATGGAAACATTGCAATCCCCGCAATCCTGAAATCCTAAAAAACAGATAAGCCTGCTAGATTTTGAGTGAGATCTAAAATTCTACTTTCTCCATATGAAATTCAATGAGGGCGAAACCACTCTCAAACATCCTGAGTCATTTCATGGTAATGTTAAAAATTTAAGTAAAATGATGAAAATGAAAAATAAAGGAGAATATCACTTTTACTTTAAGAATTTAACATTACCATGAGCTGCATATGCCTCAAACTTCCTGATGAACTGCATATCAACACTAGGGCAAAAATTCACTTTTATAACTTTGGACATGCATTTAGAAGTAACTAAAAGTCACTAACATACCCTAAAAATAAATTAAAAAAATAAAATAAAACAAAACACAAGTTAATGAGGAAACGTGGGTCGTACGGCCGTGAAACGCGTTTCTGGCCGTACTGGCCACGTTTCCATTTCGGGAAACGTGGCAGTACAGCAGGAAACGCGTTTCACGGCCGTACCAAACGCGTTTCCGTGTTTCATACCAGTTTCCATACGGAAACGGACCTCTGTACCACGTTTCCTGCAACATAGCCTCAATCCAACTCAATCTAGCCCTCCCTAGGCAACTTGCACTTCCTTAGCAATTTGCACTACCAAACTAGGAGTATGCATTGCTGCCTCTAGATAACATCGATCTTCCCTAGAAGCCCCTCTAGGTGAGTTGTCATACATGTCTCTACTTCAAGAAACAATTTACTAGGCCTCTTGGTGCTAGCTCTAGGCACTAGCAATTGAATCAAACCTCTCGGCAACTCGGTCTGACAACTGGGGAACTTGCACTGCAGACGCTAGAAACTAGAAAAACCACTAAAGAATTTCTCTAGAAATTCTCCTTATTGCAACCCTTGCTACTCTCTAGCTCGAATTCTTCCCTAGTCGAATACTACGCACTAGGAAACTCGCTCTACCTTAGCTAACTCGCTCTCCCTCCTATGTCATTCTCCATCCCATCGACTTGCTCTTATAATCTCTCGCAGGAGCATTAACGACCAAGATCAATGGCTAAGATTATCTTACACTTAATCCAAGTCACTTTTTGAAAGTCTCTAGAGCATAAGTCGATCTCCTCAATTAATTCCCTTTAATTAATCAATTTTCCTAAGTTAAACTTAGGCATTTTTTTATTATTGATCAATTAACTTAATTGAGTGGTCTCTAGGTGTTTTCTCCTGAAAACTTTTCTTGGTCTCTAAGATCTTGTGTTCCTTACCCTCTTAGACACAAATCAAGACTAGAACACCTATCTGATGCTACCAAAATCTAACACTCCCTCTTAGTGAGGAAGGTGTTCTCCATTATACCAATTTGTTCTCTAAAATAGACAAACTTAGCTCTCCCTAAAGCTTTCATGAGTATATTTGCCACCAACTGCTCTGCAGGAACATGTTGTAGTTGGACTACTCCACACCATACACAATCTCTAATGAAATGATATCATATGTCTATATGCTTCGACTTAGCATGGAACACTCGATTCTCATAAATCTTGATGCAACTCTAATTATCACAATAGATATTGGTCGCCTCCATCTTCTAACTAAATAGACTCACTAGCAGCTTCCAAAGCCAAATTGCTTCGTAAGGGGTTTACCAAAACCTACAGGGCCATCAGGGGTATACCAAAACCTACAGGGCCATTAGAGAGAGGTTCTCATGGAATGGCCTCAAGGAGGATGTACTCCAGCATATCCGGGAGTGCGATGTTTGCCAAAGGAACAAGGGAGAGACGAGCCATCCCGAGGGATTATTGCAACCTCTTCCCATTTCGAAGAGGAAATGGGAGAGTATTTCGATGGACTTCATCATAGGGTTGCCCATGGTACAGGGCAAGGATTGTATCTTTGTCGTCGTTGATCGACTGACAACGTACGCACATGTTTTTGCCATATCCGCACACTATACAGCAACACAGGTGGTCGAGCTGTTCTTCAAAGAGATCTTCAGGCTACATGGTTTTCCTAAGACCATTGTCAATGACAGGGACAGCCATTTCATGGGCCGGTTTTGGCAGGAGCTTTTCCGGTTGGTGTTCGGTTGGTGGGGACGGAGTTGACACTGAGTACCAGTTATCACCCACAGACGAACAAGTAGACAGAAATAGTTAACAAGTGGCTGGAGAGCTACTTGAGTAACTATGTTGGTGGGCAGTAGCGAGCATGGCTGAAGTGGCTGCATCTGGGGGGGTACTACTACAACACTACACATCACATGTCCATTGGTATGTCACCATTTTATGCTTTATATGGGTATCATCTTTTATCTTTTGCTGGCGTGATGTTTGGTGATAGCAAGGCTCCTAGAGCCAAGATTTGGATCCAAGAGAGTCAGGGTATCCTATAAGCTCCCA
This sequence comes from Pinus taeda, assembly GCA_000404065.3. Taxonomy (NCBI): domain Eukaryota; kingdom Viridiplantae; phylum Streptophyta; class Pinopsida; order Pinales; family Pinaceae; genus Pinus; species Pinus taeda. Next base: position 279,284 of record APFE031239831.1, on the reverse strand, counting down.
AGGATAACATGGCTACAACACAGAGCCAGCAGAAACTGTATGCCGACAGGGGTCGGGTGGAGAGACAGTTTGAGGTAGGGGACATGTTCTACCTATGATTACAGCCATACCAACAGTTGTCACTGAAGCAGAAGGGGGCTGAGAAGCTCAAACCCCGCTTTTATGGGCCATACTGGGTGATACACAGGATTAGACAAGTTGCATATGAGTTGGAGCTGCCCCAAGGCAACAAGATTCATAATGTTTTTCATGTATCATGCCTGAAGAAGGCATTGGGGCAGCAGGTGATAGTGACAGATGAGCTACCACCCCTTGATGATGAGGGGCATTTGGTGTTGCAACCGGAGGCTATTATTGACACTGGGGAGAGGTAGCTGCAGAGCAGGACGGTTCGGGAATTCTTGGTGAGGTGGAAGAATTTGCCAGATGAGGATGCCACTTGGGAGAGTGAGAAAATCTTGCAGCATCCATCACTTCAGTTGCTTGAGGGCAAGAAACATTCTGCCGGGGGAGACTGTAATATTCCTAATTAGCCATGGCTAATTGGAATATTCGATTTTGCTCAATTTTTGCCTTCTATAGTTATTTATAAATAAAAAAAGTGAGAAAAGGGGACATAACTCACTTCTAAAATAAAAGTCACTTCCTAGTAGCACAACGTTGTGACTTAAAGGGAAGCCAAGGGGGCCAAAGGGGGACGCAAAGATGGAGCCCACGCAAACACTTGGAGGGACTACGCAAAAGGAAAGAAATACGCGGCAAGAGGGGAATCACGTTGAAGGAGGTGAGCCTTGGGATTGAGAGAGGCAAAGGCTATAAAGGAGAGAGAAGCCCCCTCATTTTGATCATTTAGTTATGTGCATTTGAGCTAGTCACTTCGACTTAGAGCACGCTGGTTGTTTAGCTAATCTGCAACACTGTTTAGTGCATTGAGTGTCTCCGTTCAGAGATCTCACCCTTAGCCTCAGGGGACTTCGAGTGCCTACTCGGGCAAGGTATTTCCATCAGCATTTTGGCAGTAGTTTCATCAGCATTTCTGGCAGGAGAATTGAGCATCTTGGAGGATTGTGCAACACTGAGAGGGATGACGCAGTTCTTTGTAGCAGGAATTCTGGCTTGAGGGTTTGCAGTAGGATTTGTGTTGGGAGATTGAGCAGGGGATCAGTCCTTGCATATTGGAGGGTTTTGGTAGAGGTTTCAGGCAGATTTCTAGAGGGTTTCATTCAGTGGCAGCGTAGAGCCTTGAGAGACTACTCAGAACCCCAAGGGGGTGATTTTCGGGGGTCAGCCATTCCAAGAAAGCTTTTTGGGTTTTTCTGGGTTTCTTGAGTAGAGTCTAATTCCAGAGTTTCATCCTTTTCTGAGGAGGGGAACAGCCCCAAATCCTCATTTGATTTCCAGTAGCTGGGACACAAATCAGTGTGAGGCCATTCCTTTGCTATTCTGAGTGTATTTCTTCACTTTCCTTGTGCAAGTCGAGGTGCCATCTTTCTGATATAACCTCGTGTACTCATTCTATTGCTCAGTATAATAAAATGGCTTAGCATTTATTGAGTATTTGTTTACGTTTCATGTATACATTGTTGTTTGATGCACTATCGTTATTTCGTCTTTGTGAGTTTTCTAGCTATTATACCACTTGTACGTTTTTCTGGTTGGGGTTTGCTGGTATTTGAGAAATATTCCTAAAAGGGATATTACACCTTTTCATCAAAAATCATTTGATGTAATGGTAGCATAACACCATGGCATACCTTGTAAAAATGGGGTATAAAATGGGATTCCAACATTTGTTTGTGACTGAGATGGATGAGGTATGGGTCTTGCAAGGTCCATTTCCAACCCATAATTGGAAACTTAGTACAAACGCAGATAGAGTCCATGATATAAGCACTCATATAAAATGGAGGAAAGTTTTCTGTGGAGGTGGATCTCTTTTGACAATATTCAAAAATAGTCGTAGCTAAGTTGTGGGATAGGATAGTAGCCCAATTCATTATATGAGAATTGATACATGCATCGATTAAGGGGACCCATTCTATAGAAAACTTGGTATTATTAGGCATTCCATACAATCTACATAACATGGAGGTTGCATAGTTATGGGGATTCACTAAAGAAGTTATGGGGTACATACTTGTCTTGTCATATTTGAATTTGTTTTCTAGGACTCTCCACTCCTTAATCATCTTAAAGGGTTCTTCATTCTGTTTTGCGAACTTGGCCCGGAATGATCTATCATATATATCTTGAGGGTCTGGAAGATGATACATTTGTTTCAAATCTTCGGCTTTAAATGATCCCATCAGCTCCATCTTTGAATTCTTGAATTTTCTGTCTTCAATATTAACATTCTCCACCACCCATCTAATCATATCCGTGTATGGTAGTATCTTGGCTCTTGCTCCTAATCTGTGAAGCAAAGAGCAAGCAACGTCTCTGATTTGAACTGTCGAGGGTTGTATTGAATATGTTGTTGCCTTGGTAACAGTAACTTCAGGCCGCTCATCTTCAAGTCTATTATAGATAACTTCCCACGCCGTCGCTCCTCCATCACCACTGCAAACTGTATCAGGAAATATGGGCGACATCTTTGTAACCTCAAATTCTGAAACACTCTGTTGCTTCTGTTTTTGCATTACTTTCCGTAAGGACATCTGTTTTGAAGCTTCCCTGAAATGAAAGGGAGATATATCAGCATAAACAGTAGAGGGCAATTAAGGCAGAAGAGCTCTTTGAAATGAGTTAAATCATCGGAAGATTCGAACGCAATCTCTATGATAACTAGCCATGACTTGAAAACATTAACTTCTTTCCTCGAGCTGTTAAACAATAATTGCTCTGTCAACCCACTTGATATTTCATTAAAAACTCAATAACTTCCCACACTTTATGCCTAATTTTCTGGATCGTGACTTTCAAACATTGCAACATAACGATGTTCGTAGATAATGCGAAATGTGATTGCGAAACATCGCAATATCGCATTTTGCAATTTTTAAGGGATAACACATTGGCATGCTTTGTTAAATTGCGATCTGCGAAATACAATCACAAATTCTTAGAGTGTCGCAATTAGAAAATCGCAATGGAGACTTTATCGCATATCGCATTTCAAGATTTTCTTTAGGATATTTATAATTGTCGTATGGAAAACTGTGAGATGCGAATTGTGACAATAAAAGTTTAAGTATGGGTTGCATTCTAAAGGTTTAAGGCAAATTTTAGAGTTAGCGCTTATTTTCAAAAGCTAAAAATTTAAAAGGGTCCTGATTTATATGTCAAATACTAACTATTCATCCCTATAAATGGGGGGGTTGTTACATAGTACAACAAGTTCTTGTTGCTGCAAGAACGCCAAGTTGCAAAAGTAGAGTTAGGTCATCAAGAGGAGCTATTTTGGAAGCCGAATTCTCTAGGGGAGAGAATCCACCCAAGCGAGGGAGAAAGGAACAAGATCACACCATCATTTATCACAAGTGCAAGGGTTACGGTTTCTTCAGAATATTTTTTTAGGCAAGTCGAAGTTGCATAAGTCTGGTAGATTTCTTTAGGCAAGTCGAAGTTGCAGAAGTTTGGTTTATGGCAAGTCAAAGTTGCAGAAAAAGTTTCTAGGCAAGTCAAAGTTGTAGGAAAAAGTTTATGGGCGGGTCGAAGTCGCAAAAGTTTTGTTTTGGGCAAGCCGAAGTTGCAGAAAAAGTTGTCGAGCTCATCGAAGCTACAAAAGAAGCTGCTGGAAGTCAGGATTTAAAGAAGTCGCTAAAAGCAAGGTTTGGCTTGGTCTTGGAGGTTCTCAGTCAAAGATCAAAGATCTTGGAATTTGTCAGTTGAAGGTATATAAGAAAAGAAAGAATTCTGGTGGGTTTTCCTCTCAAGCTAGAGAGGTTTTGGCCCTCATTGGTCACCTACATCTTGTGTCCTATTGTCTCATTCTTCTTAATGTTTTGGTAGTTGTTTGATGATAGAGAACACTAATTATAATAAACGAAAGAAGAAGCAAAAATCAATTAAAGTAACAATACATCACAAGCAGTTATCAACATAAGAGAAATCTCATACACTGGTTGCCCTTAGATTTCTCAACAAGCTTCTATTGTCGGATGGAAGTTGCATCAGTTGGACGTAAAAACTGCTTTTCTTAATGGTGTCATCAAAGAAGAAGTCTACATTGAACAATCCCAAGGATTTGAAGTGAATGATCACGAGACTCATGTTTGTAAGTTGAAGAAAGCTTTATATGGACTCAAACAAGCACCTCGGGCCTAATATACTAGAATTGACAGTTATCTTATGAGTCTTGGATTTATGACGAATGAAGTTGATCCCAACCTATATTTCAAGATTGTTGAAGGAGAGCCTATCATCCTATTGTTGTGTGTAGATGATCTATTTCTAACAGATTCTGAAACTCTTATAGCTCAGTGTAAAAGGGAGTTGGTTTCAAAATTTGAAATGAAGGACTTGGGACTTGTGCACTTCTATTTGGGATTGGAGATTTGGCAAAGACCAAATGGGATCTTCGTTGGACAATGAAAGTTTACTATCAAGATTCTTCAAAAAAATGGCATGATGGAATGTAAATCCATGGACTCTCTTATGGTGACAAATTTGAAGAAATTACGTGATTATAGCTCTAATCTGGTGGATCCCACCATGTATCATAAGTTGATTGGCTCATTGAATTTCTTACAAATACTAGACCAGATATGAATTTTGTTGTAAATACACTAAGTCAATTTTTGGTGGAGCCTCATCATATATATTGGGTAGTTGCTAAACACATACTTCAATATCTACATGGCACTCTTGAGTATGGATTATATTATGCCTCGAATGGAAAATGAATGCTACATGGCTTCACCGATGCAGATTGGGCTGGATGTGTTGAAGATAGAAAGAGTACATCAAGTTTTTGTTTCAGTTTGGGATCTGCCATGATCACATGGTCTAGCAAAAAGCAATCATCTGTTGCTCTCAATACTGCCGAAGCAAAATACATAGCAGATAGTGCAGCACGTAAAGAAGCTATATGGCTCCTGAAAATGTTCTCTGGTTTGTTTGGATCCAAGCTTGCGACCACCACTATATATTGTGACAATCCAAGTTGTATCAACCTCACAAAGAACCCAATATTCCATGATCGATCTAAACATGTTGAGATCTGCTGCCACTACATAAGAAGCATTCTACAGAGAGGAATTGTCAGTTTACAGTTTGTGCCGACTGAAGAACAAGTTGGTGATGTATTGACTAAGCCTTTGCCTAAGATGAAGCTTGCCTATTTCAGAGAAAAGCTTGGTGTGATAGTGAATCCCTCTCTCAATGAGAAGGAGCATAAATGATATGGCATCATGAGGATGACAATCTTCCATGGATGGGAAGATTGTCATCATCTCGGTGAGGTACACCAAAGCATTGGAATATTGCAGTGTTCTTTTCAAAGTAGAAATGTACTTGACAACCTAAATGAATGGTTGTGAACACTGCTCCCTAGGTAGAAATGTACTAGGGAGTTTTGAGGCCTACTATGATCCATTAAGGTAGACCAGGATGATTAGTCTAGGATCCACTTTTATTTCTTCCTTCAAATGGGGCGCACCTTGTAACCCATGATGGGCCAAGAAGATAAGTGGTATGAACCTTCCTAGGTTGAATGCCTTGTAACCTGTTGTAAGGATTAGAAGGTGAAATACATTGGGTGACCTTCATAGGTCAGTGATATGGCCTCATATTACTTTTGACTCTGATGCTATAACTTTCCTTTATGGATGCTCATGTGGAGCATGTTGATGAGAGAGAGTATGTAAAAATACTTCCCTTGTTGAGTGGGAGGTTGGAAATATGGCAGCTTCAGTGGAAGTTTTTCTAGCAAAACAAATTCTAAAATATATAATTTTTCCTAGTCCAAGTCAACTCCGAGAAGTTCAAGTCGGTACCATGACCATGTGGCACCATTTGATGGTTCTCCTAACCCCAAATGGACACATATAAATAGAAGACAAGTGGAGGACAAAAAGGCCAAGCAATTCAATCTCCAAGAAGAAGAATTTGATCTGCAACTACCTCAGATCCTCTCACACGTGAGGAGTCAAATATAGAAGTTTGACCGAGATTTCAACTGTGTTGACTCTCTCTCTCTCTCTTAACCGTGCTGACCAACGTTGACTCTCTCTTTTCTGATTGGTTTGGCCTCGTTGACTGAAATTTGAGCTTGCGTTGACTTCAAACTATTGATTTCAAACCGTTGTCTGTTCAAAGAAGTGCGTTGACCAGGTTTTGAGGTTGTTTTGACTGCATTGACCAACATTTTGACTTCGGGTTTGACTAGCAAATTGACTCCAGCCTTGACCGAGATTTTTCAAAGGGTTGACCAACTCTAACCTGTTGAACGAGTTACAACTTGGACCGACAACTTTGACTGCAGCGTTGACACAGTCGTCGACCAAAATTTGAGGAGGTTTGACCAATTTTGACTAGAAGTTTCACTAGTCCATCTCAACTATATAGTTAAGTGTTGAATTGAATTGTTGAATTGTCAAAGGGTTGACCTTTCACTGGTTTATCTGTGAGACACTGGATATTGGATTACACTCTCTATTAAGGAAAGGTTGTTAGGTTTTTCCCCTATGAGAGAGGTTTTCCCAGGGTAAAAATATTGTTGTGCATTGTTTATATATTACTGCTCTCTTCTGCTCTAGTATTGTTTATGGTTTGTGATTTTTCAAGTGTAGCTACTGAATGATTACTATGCTCTAAATATCAAATTGAGTGCTTTATTGAAGTACATTGTTATCAAAAATAGTTACCATTGTTGAAAAATTTACTAGGCCCATTTTGATATTTTTTATGCATTACATGGGTAATTGCTAGGATTTTAGGTGTTAGGGCATCGTTTATCCTTCCTCCTTAACAACTTTTGGCTATCCTATCAACTCATAGACTCCATACTCCCAAAGAACAAAGTGCCAACTTCCCTTGTTGGTGATAAAATCGATTTTTCATCCATAAACTTTTCCCTTCTTTCTCTTGACCCAATTCGGCCCCTTTAAGGCCAAGTGTCGAAGCTAGGGCTCGGTGCAAATTTCTAGGTTAGGACGATTTCGACGATTGGAGAGCCTAAATGCCAAGGGTGTAATTGGTTGCCTCAAAATCAACCCTCTTGGTACCAATTTTCCCCTAAAATTCCTTGCCCTAGTTGTTTTCCCTAAGGTAAACCCTAGTTTGGTGTTGTGTCAACTTAGGGGCTTATTTGAGGTTTTCATGTGCCTTTGTCTTGTCAAAAATCATTGTTCGAAAGCCTTTCTCTTCACCTTGACCTTGGGTCATCCCAACTCTCAACCTACTAATCAAAACCTAGGTCTTATGTGCCTGAAATTGGTGTTTCCAAGGAAAACAAATTGCCTTTGCTCTTTGGAGCCTTGTACTTAAGTTGTGTATTTTCTTTGGAAGCCCTTGGGTTACCTCATACCTCAAACCTAGAATACTTATTAGGTGACCATACACATATCGAGACTCCTCCCATTGGTAAAAATACATAGAGAGGAGAGGGTTTTGGCTATGGTGACAACAAGGCCACTACCCCATTGTTGTCTCTAGGTCTAGAAATAGCCTTGTGGGGTACCCCTCTCCAAGACCTGCTAGATTTTGCGGCAACAAGACCTATGACTCCAAGTCACCGCACCTCACTCCTAGAGGTATGGCTGCCATCATCGCAAAATCTTCCTCCAATCTAGAGGACAGCCTATCTACGTTAGCATGTGATGTCGCCTAGACCTGCTTGTCCTTCTTTCTAAGAGGACACTACGTATTGTAGTGGCCAAACTCGCCACACCTAAAACACTTGACCTTTGACGTGTCCTTTTTCTTCTTCTGCTCTCCCTACCCCTGACTGGGACCCTTAAATGCGAGGGCCACATTCTCATCCTCCTTCACACCCTTCGATGCTTTGCCACTACTGCCACTGATAAAGCTCTTTAGAACTCGCCTCAACTCCTCCTACTGTAAGTCAGCCCACAGTTTGTCCCATCCAAGTAGCATGTCTCTAAGCAATATACTTTGGACAAAGACTTGCCAATCCTCAAAGACATTGTTTAGTGTCAACCTCACTAGCTATGATGGTTGAGGCATTACCCCAACAGTTGCAAGTTGGTCTCGAACCTCATGAATCCTCGTGAGAAAGGGATCTATGCCCTCCCCCTTCTACATCCTGATGCATCTCAGCTTTTCTTCCAAGAACATCTTTTGCTCCTTGGAAATACCCTAGTATAGCGTGGAAAGAGCTACCCACATTTCCCTGGCAGTATTCTTGCCAGAAATATGTGATACTATGTGATCTCAGACTCCATTCAAAACCATCCTCTTCGCTCGTGCTATCTCCTTCTTGTATTCCTTCAATTCATCTGCATCTTCGGGGACTACCACCACATTATCTATGTAGGCTTTCAGGCCATATTCATCTAGAAGGACATCCTAGCCTTCTAGATAACATAGTTGGAAGCTCCATCCAACCTATCCTAATCTCTAAGCCTTGTTGTGGCCATCTTTGATCAAGTCGAAAACTCCCTCTTTCCCTTTGCTTGGTTGTTGGTTTTCCTATACGCACTCCTTTCTAGAGTGAGAGAATTTGCACTCAGCTACTGCCAATTTGTTGTTGGAAAAATCGAACTTGCGAGAATAGAAGTTCCCTAAGAGATATTTTCCCTCTATTATGTGTGCTTTTCTCTTCTGCCCAATGTTTCTATTGCTGCAAAAACCTTTGCGTCCAACCAAGGAATCTAATCAGCGAAAATATGAGTTGTTGTTGCTCCCTCTGACTACTGGAATCATTATCCCAGGGAAATCGACTTTTCTGCCAACCTACAACTAAAAAATGAATTTCTACCCCAACAATTAGCCATGCCTGTTAGCGTCTAAGAATTTGGCCTATTGTTCCCACTAAACAGTGACATTCCCTTTTCCGCTTCTGAGCTTCCTGACTAATCCCTTACGCTCTAGTACAATGTGAAAATTTTAAAACTGAAATCCTATTGCAAAAACTGGAATTAATTCTTCTAATTGTTAATTAATTTAATAATTTATTTGTTATGGCAAATACCAAATTAATCGCACTGCAATCTGCACAAATAAAACTGTGTAAATAAATAGTGTTGGAAACTGAGAAAATACTAGCACACAATAAAAATGACACTGTTATTTTTTGGACAAAAGTCCCTAGAAAAACCCAACTTGAGAAAACTGGTGCAACAACTGAGGGTTTTTATTATTATGCAGCAATGAGAAATTCTGAGTACAATAATTTGGATGCAAAAATATGGCTAACTTGCATAGAAAATACTGGCAAAAAACCTAGAGGGAATTTACCCTCACTTCGAGCAATTTTGGCATTATACTGCTTCTGAAGAGCAAGTAGTCCAACTGGGCCTGCACAGGCCCTGCGTCAACCTGATGATTGCCTGCTACAATTGCTACTCGAGTTGACTGCTAATCTAGTCGTCTTGCCTGTTGATGGCTAGGAAAACATCTCTTTGGCACTTTGGGCTCCTTCCCGTACTCTAGAACTGAAAATGCCTGCCCTCTTTAGCAAATCGAACCGCCTTCTTGAGGCTCTGCGCAGCCTCTTGGAGAAATCTCGACCTCTCTGCAAATGTACTCATTGGATCTGGAAAACTTCCAAGTTCCTCCAACCTCAATGTCCCTGCCCCTCACTGTCGTTGCTCACTGAGGCTCGAACTCTCCAGCAACTAACTGTTGCTACTCTAGAAATCGAATTCTCCAAGTGTCTCTGGGGTGTTCTCCATCACCACATTGATCTCTTCTTATATCTTCTTGTTGGGACTCCAATGGCCAAGATTAAATCTTAATCGATGGCTCAAATCATTTTTGGATCAATCTGTGTGAGTTTCTAGTTTTCACTTTGACTTAATTAATTTTGATTAATTAACCAGTTTTCCTAAGTTTTGACTTAGAAAACATTAAAAAAATTGTTAATAATCTAATTAAGTCATCTCTAGGTGGAATTTACAAAAACGATTTTTGGGTTTTGGGGATTTCATGTATTCTAACCTATCCACCAAATTGTGTGGCTAGAACACATCTGATGCTACAGAAACTAACAAGTGAATATGTAACAAATAAGTCATCCACATATAGAACAAGAATGAGAACCTCACCCCCGACCACCAAGTAGTAGAGGTTTGCATTTGCCTCATTCTTCGTGAAGCCCATTCCCTACAAGTATTTATCATTGCGTTAATACCACGCCCTAGGAACCTGATTGAGCCCGTACAAATCTCTCTTCACTCTACACACGTGGGTCTCATTGTTGTGTCGTCTTAACATCCATATGATGGATCTTCCATCCCATTAATTTCAGAGTATCTGATTAAGTGGAAGAACATACATGCCAAAGATTCCACATCTAAGGATGAGTGTTTTATACCGAAGCATCCAAATCTACTCAAGCATTGAGAACAACAATTTTTTGAAGGAGAGGGGCATGTTAAGTCCCTATAACACTAGTATAGCCCCCCACATTATTATTGGCGTGCCCCATGTAGCTCCCATATTGTTGTCGGTGTTCCCCAAAGAATCCCACTATTGTAATTGTTGTGCCCTTACATTATTATTGTTATGTAGGCCTTGATTATATTGTGATCCTTAAGACTCCTATATTTACCAAGGATGTCTTGTCATTTGTGTCATCCAATAATTGTTCATTTATGTGATGTAAAAGGAGGTTGCTCCCTCAAAGAGGCTTATTTTCAAGTTGTTGATATATCTTTTCTTCTGTTTTGTGATTTGGTTATATAATAGTGTCGATGTGGGTCTGACTACCTCACCTCCCTCTTCATCCTTGGGGGCCCGATGCACTAAAAGTGCATAAGAAACAAGCTCAGCCGCTATCTGGATAAAGTAAAACCAAAAGGGGGTCAAATTTCTTGTGCTCACACATGTGTTAAGGTAAATCTCAATGAAAGGCCCTAAAGATAAATCTTGGAGAATGGAGCGATATCCAAGAATTGGACTATGAGCATATTCCTTTCGAGTGCAACGATTGTCATACTCATGGCCACTTTGCCAAAAACTACCCCAACAAAAAAAAAAAGATGAGAAGACCTAAGCCCTTGTTTCTAAAGAGGCTAGTTTCCAACCAATACAAAAGCAAAGAAGGAATCAACTAAATAAGGCTACAGCTGCAAAGAAATTTGTTGAAGTAGATCCAGTGCCAGAACCTTCCTTCAGCGGAAATTCTTTTGAGGCTCTTCAAGATACAGAACAAGATGAAGATACCCCTTTAAATGAAGCCCCAAATGTGGATCAAGGAAATTCGGAAGTGCCAGTGGAGAATGCAAAGCAAGCTCCTTCACATGTCGCCTCTCTAGGTTCAGAGTCATATTTTGAGGAAAGAGCATTGGCATTGACACCCTCCCAACTTGCAAAGATGAAGAGATCTATCCCAAAGATTTACCAGAAAGCGATGAAAGTTAGAGCAGCTCATGCAAAATCATGCATGGGAGACAATGCTGAAAAATCCCTCTCCTTGAATGCAGTGGAACCACCTCTCACAAGAGGCCGGAAATCCAATAAAGAAAGCGGGAACACAAAACGGATGCTAACTTGGCTTCAAGATCCCAAACTAGTGTGGACTCTTTGTTCCAAAAGCCTCCCAACTAGCTCAATGTATTGCCTTTTCATACTTTTATGCTCGCAATATGTAAGAATTTACTCTTGTAAAAATGTAGAACTCGGTTGTAGTACCTATGAAAAATATTGGGATTTATCTCCCATGAATTTAGTCAGTACCTTAGAGGCAGATCCCATGGAAAAAATTGCAATGTAATGAATTTTGTGTGTATTTGCTACAACTGAGCACATATTTAATACAGTGTTTACTCATTTATGTTTTAAAAAAATAGATTTACTAACATTTTTAATACTAACGGTGTTCTACATAAATGACTTCTTCCTTTATTACCCAATGACTTAGCCAAGACTTGGCATCTTTAGCCCATTCCCGTTTGAGTTGCTAGAGTCTAGGCAATTTTAGGGAGCCTCTTATCGTCCATGTTGTTTATCTTGTACTTGTACATTAAGTACCTAATCATAGTCATACTCTCAGTGGAAGGAAGGCTTGCTTCTATAAGGAGGATAAAATAGGTTGTATTGTCTTTAATTTTGAGATTATAAGGTATAAAATTATTGTCGCTCTACTCCATCTTCTATGGGATTCCCTAGTTATACTAGATCCCCAATTTCACATCCATATAAAATAACAGGAGTGATGAGAATTTTCAAAGAGGAGTTTTTATTCTTATTCCATAGCCAAAGGCTTGTCAATTTACAATCATTTTCAAGCCTGTAATAAGCTTTCCACCCTCCATTTATCCTTTTCTCAATGCTATAGTTCCAATTAAGCTTGTGACGAATATCAATTTGCATATACTCATTTGAAGGCATTTCCTACAAGCTATTGTTGTCGTATATGAAAGTATCATACATGATATTTTTGGATTTAATTGTCATAACGTTCATTTTGTCAATATTCACAGTCATAACCATACTAGAGCAAAAGTCCTCAAGGATTCTTCATTGTTGACTGAGATCACAGTGGCTCCTTGCCATAAAAAGAATTTTATTGATAGATAGATAACTTATATATATAGTTTTTAATGTCAATTGGGTCTAGCTTGAATGATTAAGAGGAGAAGTTGTTATCCTTCCTACCCAGGTTCAAATCCCACTTTTGACATGTTTTCCCCTCGTGGGCCAACTGGGTCTCGCAAGGTTTTGAGGAAGGGATGAGATGTTTCTAAACCTGTTTAGTCCAAAAGAGTAGCTCAATTGACCGTTGCTAATGTTGTTGAGCATTTGGCTAGTTCAGTGGCAATAGGTGCCCAATTCAAGACCACCTAGGTGAGTAGTACTAATCTATGCCAACTGGTCTACTATAGCTGCCATCTACAAATTTGGGGAAGCGCAGGTTTATTTCATGCTTAATGGTGAATTTTATTAAATGTTTTTGGTTTGGCAAAATTTGTTCAAATTCAATGCTGTCAAATTCGAACACAAGCTGACTTAGTTTATCCCATGTGCAAAAAGGTAATCAGTCAAACATAAATTAGAATCTATAAATAATGGCACTAAGGGTACTTAATGCGGAAACCATTGATCCCACATGCAAAGGACAAATGGCTTGGAGAGACAATGAACTCTACACAGGCCCTTAAGCTTCAAGAGAAGAAAGTGAAGATTTTGGTTTTCTTGTGGGTAGTCAGTTTGAGACTAAGTTATGGCCAACTGCAGAGTCCATGCTGCCCTTGGACATTTTGGGTCTGAGTTGGCATTCATACCTTCTGAGGAGAGTATATAGCAGTTTCCAGCATTTGTTTTCCTGTTGCAAATTCCATTTTATACATGGACTGCAGAGTTTACTGTGCTAGAGTAGATCAAATTATAACATTCTAATCTGCTGTTAAAAAAATATCATCTGCTGAAATTTTTTGTTTATCTACTTTCATTTAATATTGCAAACAGAATATCATAACCTGCTAAGGGCATCATGTTATAATCTTCTTTACAGAATTGGAATCTGTTAGTGTTTCTCAGGATCATAGCATCAGGTAGTAACAGTATTCATACCAGAATTTAGCTATATTTAGCTATAAAAAACTGATTTCAAATTAGGCCCATAACATATGGCTTTACATGTCAAAGGAAAAATGCTATTAAATGGTAGTGGATAAAAAAACTCAAATTAATCCTAGGATATGAACACTAACTTCTTTCAAAATGTTGAAATAGACAAAATATAGATTTGAAAACTCCAAGTTACATTTTATTCTCACTGCCTTGACTTTTATGATATGCACGCAATACTTGGGCTATATTAGTTCACTTAGTGGCTCCATAGCATTGATTTTTAACTATCATATGCCATGAGTCATAGTAGTTTCTTAACTTATTTTCCATGTGCTCTATTCTTTAAATCATTTAAAATTAAAGCAAGCTTTTCCATATGAAATTAGAATTATCATCAAATGTAAAGAAACAGGACTCTTTGACAGAAACCTTTGGAGAACTGATAATCAGAGAAAAATACCATTCCACTCTGAGGAACACCTCTGAATTCAGACAATTGTACATGGCTTATTTCCCGACTTAACCTATTCAGAAGTAGCAAACAGACAAAACATAATGAAGAGGGAGGCCTTACCATACAAATGATTCGCTAGACTTTCTGTGCTCACATAATCTGATAAAATAAGCTTCTCATGCTCCCTTGGTCCCCAGTAATAACCTCTCAAAGAGACTAGATTTGGATGTCTTATGTTCCCAAATTTCTTTGCTTCCCTTGCAAATTCCTTTTTGTGTTTTGCCAAACCTTCCCTCAGCCACTTCACTGTCAACACATGTCCATTGTCTAGCGTAGCTTTATAAGAGGTTCCATGACTGCTTCTCCCCAAAACTTCAGCAGGTGCACGTGACAACTCCTCAGCTGTGAATGATAGTGTCTCATCCAGAAAGAAAAGATCCCCAGCTAACCGATCAGGTGATCTGACATTCAAAATAACAGGGTGATCAGGAGCAAATGAATCTTCAGACTGCGGTGACGATGAGAAGAAACTATTTGAACCAGGTGAAGACCGTCTCTTATTCATCGAGGAAGAAATATCTATAATACTTGATTTTGAAGAATCTAAATCTTTGGCTTTCAAATCAGGAACCTCCATTACAGTAGAGTCAATGGTTAAGAGTGTTGGTTGAACAACAGGGGTTGTCCTTTCAGGAGCTAACAAATGTTCTGCAGAAACTCTCACAGGACGTGAAGGTTCCACATCTTTACCAAATCCAAAGTAACCAGCACCTGAAGTTTTTCCTCTATCTATATCTCTTGAAACAATTTTGTCATCAAAGTTTGAAATTCTTAGGTAGTATAAGAACAGAGCAAGGCCAACAAATAGAGCAGCTGCAGCAGTGCAGATCCCAATTATAACTGCTTTAGCAAGGCCCCTGCCATGTCTCTCACTGGTGCCAGGGCCATTGTTAGATGATACTCGAACACGAGGAAAAATCAAACCAGAGTTTCCTGGATAGAATGAAGAGTGAGGGAAATCTCTCAAATTTTGTGGGACATAACCTGACAAGTCGTTGTAAGATACATTAAATGCCTTTAAGCTGGCAGGAAGGTTGCCGGGTATTTTCCCAGATAATTGGTTGTGAGAGAGATCGAGGTTGACCAAGACAAAAAGCTTACTGATTTCATTTGGTATGTTTCCTGACAATTGATTTCCACCAAGATTCAATGTCTTGAGCCTGTCAATTGCACCAACTTGTGGAGGAATAGTACCACTTAAATGGTTGTTCGAAAGGTCCAATGATTCCAGGAAAGAATATTTTGTCACTTGAATGGGGATTACTGATGAAGCAGGGTTTACTGGTAGAATGTCCGGCAGGGGGATACCCCCAGTGAAATTATTGCTAGATAAGTGTAAATGTTCCATGGTAGACAATGTAAAAAGGCTGGTTAAAAGAGCCCCGTTTAGCTTGTTGAAGCTAAGGTCAATAACATTAATCTTGGGATACATTCCCAATACAGTTGGGAGAGATCCCACTAAGTTATTGTGGGATAAATTCAGATAGGTCAATCTTAAAAACTGAGAAGTATCATTTGGCAGGGACCCTGTAAATGAATTCTGGCTCAGATCAAGAACTTCCATATAATTTCCCCATGTCCGCATCATAGACAAATCCCCAGATAAATTGTTATCACTCAAATCCACTACTGCACAGATTCCGAATTTTATTGGCAATGTACCAGATAGTGCATTTGAAGAAAGGTTGAGCACCTTAAGATTTGTCGTTGCAATATTGTTTACATTGCCTGTGATATAAAATGACAAAAATGAATTAGTAGTTTACAGAGAACAGAATCCAGATATCTGTTGTTTGACTCCTTTTAGAGTCAAATAACTATGGAAAGATTATCATAATAAATGTAGTAACCACTATCTAATCATCCATCATGTAAAGTTACATTATAATTTATATGCAGCCATGAAAATGAATGGCAAATAGTTGGCGCCGCTGAGAATAGTTTGATCCACAATGTTTATTAGGGTCAAGTAACATAGAATAATGGATAATGACAAATTAGTGATAAAGGAAACTATTACAAAATCCAGCTCTCAGCATTCATGGACACTAAAGTTTCCTGTCACTTATTAATTCATCTATGCCGGTAGGATCTACATGCAGTGAAAAAAGAGATTTGACTTCATCAAAATTGGTAAACTGACCACTCCATGATTAGTTACAAAGACACACAATAAACTACCACACAGCACCGTATAGTCAATTAATGATAAGGATAATAAAAATGAACATCGATATCCAAGAGAATCCCAAACCATACACTTCTCAGTGTTTGATGACAAATAAAGTTGTTTGATTTTAACCCAGAGACTTCTATAAAGTTAAAAGTACCCTACAATGGGACACATAAGGACAGTTCATAAGACAAACTATCGTAAATACAGCTCCCCAAGATGACAGAAGCTAACATTCCCTATCACTCAGTAATTCACCCATCACAATAGAGTGTATGTTGCAGGTGTGTTCTGATCGTGTGTAAATTTGAAAATTGAAATAATGAATAGGTAAATACCAACATGAAATTAGCACAGGAAAAGCTACATTGTCAAACAAATAATTTATTAAATACCTACATAGACGTAATAAATTCCAAAAAAGACCAACAATGGTAATCCCAGCACTCTTGCAAAATTTTTGCATGGCAATACGACCAACTTCACATGCAATATTGTTTAAATTAAAATAAAGTTTACTCAAATTCACATTAAAAAGTAATGAAGATAAACTGTAACAAGATGATGCCTTTTATGCTTTGGGTCGAGAAATTATAATAAGAATAATGAGACAACACACTAACAGGGATTTTTTATTTTAATTGACCCTCTCCCTTGAGAGATTGGATCTGATTTTAGAGAGGGATGACTTGGAATATGCCATGCCTTAACAGGACCATGTAGGATTTATGCACCAAAGGGCAGAGCAGCAAACTCCCAAGATATGGAGAGCAAGTGGGTACCCAATAAATATGGACTCGCATTTGCAGGTTCTGTATGTCGGAACCTTAGAAGACCATTTCATCCTTAAATGCCCTGTCTTTATGACCGGCCGGAAACTTCTCCGAGGCAGATCTATCTGCACCTCTAACTCCAGACTCTTTACTTCTTACTTGCAACATTTTGATGATTCCAAACACAAGAGGCATCAAGAACAAAACTCCAATATCAGGTCAGACAGGCTGCGTAGACTTCAATATATAAAACCAATGGATGGGAAGAATTGCATTACACACTTCTTCTTGACCTTGGATGTTAGAAGATTAACAATTGATAGCCATGTTGATATCGAGCTTCTTCATTGTCCTTCGAACCCTTGTTCTTTTTGCCCATTGGGCTCTCTAGGGTTTGATGATATCTGTTTCAGCACTCCATTGTAGTCGTTTATTTCTTTTATCATTCTCACAGATATTATTAAATTACCGACTCTTTTAACACTTAATTCAGCTTCCCAATGCCTTCTCATCTTTGCAGTTTTTATAATGCTGTTGATAATTTGTGGCAACCAGTGGCAATTGACATTAAAATTAAAAGTAAAATTGAATGTCCACCTCGAGTCTACCATTTCAAAAATCAAATTACACTGGGATCTCTCAAGCAATTTGTTAACCTAAGTAATTATAAATTTGACTAAATTCCTGAGCTGTTTTCTTTTTCTTAGCGTAATGCACCTAATGACTTAATTCAAAAATTCTGCCTTGATACATACTTGGATATAGAGGTCTATGTGAAGTTGCTCTAAATCAATATTACAAACAATACAAGAAAAATCCAAAACATGGCCGCACAAAGAAAGTACCCGAAAGATTGTTGTGGCTGAGATCCAGTTCACTCAAGACCGAAGAACCTTCCATAAAAAGCGCACCCGGTAAAGGTCCAGAAAACTCGTTATTGCTAAGGCGCAAGATCTCGAGGCTGTAAATAAAGTTGAAAGACGGAAGTTGTCCCGAGAACCGATTGTTGCTGATATCGAGAACCTTCAAATTTTCAAAAGGAATTGCGCCGTTATAAGCCAAGCTTCCGTTGAGCTGATTGCTACTGAGATTGAGATACTGAAGCGAGTATATAAGGCCGGACACAATCGGCCACATATAAGGCAAGGGTCCAGAGAGCTCGTTGTTGCTAAAATCAATGTATTCCGCAGACTGCAACAGCATGAGGCCACTGTCAATGGGACCGCTAAGCTTATTCGAATGCAAATCTAGCTGGCGCAGCTCTCTAAGGTTCTGGAAACCCTTGGGGATTATGTCGGTCAGATTGTTTGATGACAGGTTCAGGTAGATTAGGCGTTGCATAGCAATTAGGGCACTGGGAATTCTTCCATAGAAATAATTATTCGAAATATCGAAATACTGGAGGGAAGTCATCGAACTCAGCTCGGCTGTGAGCTTACCGGATAACAAATTATTGGCTAGAGATAAATTTGCCAGCATTTTCAGCTGACTCAGAGATCTAAGCTTGACGTCCCCAGCAAGACTAAGGTTATCAAGATTAATACTCGTAACGAGACCGCCATCGCACTGGATCCCGTGCCATGTGGTGGGGCAGCCATTGGAGTCGAGCGCGGTCTGGTCCCAGGAGTCAAGCACGAGGCCTTGCGGGTCTCTGCGGATACCCTTCTTGAACTCAAGAAGCGCAAGTGTGTCCTTGGATGGCTGCTGCACGGCAGAACAAGCCAACTGGCTACCGCCGAGGGCCAAGAGGAATATCACCGTAACCAGTGTAATAAGCGGCGGCTGCTGCATTCTTCTCAGGTCGGCCATGTGACCCAGGGGCACTCTAAGGCTTTAAGAGTTAAGGTCGAGGCTTAGCTGTAACGGCTAACTGGTGTAAGAAACCCTAATGTGCAATGCAGCTCCGCCGCGGCAAGCATTGGATCGGTGCATAGTGGACACTGAGGAACTGGAACCCGCTACTATTTCAGCATGATCTTCAACAGGCCAGAGTTTTGCTATCATCTTCCTCTTCTGTGTAGTGCTTCACCGACCATGTTTGTTTCAATTATACAGTAGATAATGCACAGAAGATTGTCATAGATAGCGAAATTTCGCTATATTTTGCACGACCGTCGGTCAGCTGAGATTGCGCCGCTAAATCCCCGGCCTGAACGAAGAAATGCATGAACGTGTTGAGGAATTGTGTTTGCCTCGCCCATCGTTTCGATCCCTCAACCGCAGGCTTACTCGTTCGTGTGTTCCCGGTATATCGCGGGTGGATGACAGAGCTGTGTACAACTATGGCGGGCCATTTGCAATTGTTTTTACAAATGGCAGTTCGCGCACATGGAGCGCAAAAGCCCACTTTGCCGTGTAATTATTGAATTTCATAGTGGATTGGTACGGAACCGCAATTAGGTTAAGCCTATGATGTGGAAATTAATTAAAAATTATGATGTGGAAATTAATTAAAAATTATTATCTTAAAAAATTGATGCAGAAATTAATTAAATATTATGAAGGATAAAAGCGAAATGTTTTTATCGCTTCTTTTCGGTTCGATTCTCTTAGTGATATGTTTGTTTTTTGCTGGTTTGTCGGGTTTTTATAAGCAACTCGGGTTAAGTGGAGGGTCATAAGAGGGGTTACTTTTATATAGTTTTTTATTTATAATTTATAGGGTTTTAGTAGTTGGCACATAAAATTGCCATCTAAAGAGTTCAAGGTCAAACCCTAACAAATGTAAAACTATTGTGTAAAGGGGCTGACAAAGTTTGACTTTTTAATGTGTTTTTTTAATTAATACTTGCTTTATATAGCAAATAAATTTAATACATGCTTTAATATAGC
Source organism: Pinus taeda (assembly GCA_000404065.3). Classification (NCBI taxonomy): domain Eukaryota; kingdom Viridiplantae; phylum Streptophyta; class Pinopsida; order Pinales; family Pinaceae; genus Pinus; species Pinus taeda. Next base: position 259,354 of record APFE031239831.1, on the reverse strand, counting down.
AAATGAATGTTAAGATGATACTTCATGTTAAAATTTTATATCAAATAATTATAATTATTTGTTGTATTTATAGAAGATATTTTTACCCAAAAAATTTGGTGAACAAAATCTTAAAATAGACATGTGTCATTGTTTTCAAGATATGCTCTAAAAATCATATAAATAGCAACTATAAGTTAAAGATGTCCCACTAATCATGATACCAAAATGTGTATTTTTTTTAAATGTCACCATCAAAGTGACTAAAACACTCTCAAATCAACCTATGGAAATTAATAGCTTCTAACTTTTTATATAAAAATGGTTGGCTCCAGCCATGAGTGACATATGTTCACCTGTCTCTATAAAAAACAATAGTCAGAAACTCCATCGAAGTTTAATTATAATCAAACATCATTCAAAAAATTAACTGATATTAATAAATTTTTATAATTGATATTAATAAAAAAATTATAATGGTAGGTAAAGAAGTAACATTTTTCTATAATAGCATGTAAAAAAATAGCATGTTTATTATATTTCTTAAATGGAGTTACACAGAAGTGATTATTGTATTAAAAATGGATGGTAATAGTGTGATTCTTAGATTTAAGATATTTATTTTTAATTGAAAATTAGGTCTAAAAAACATTGCTTAGTAAAGGATTTGAGTTTGTATTTCAGTAATCACCATGAGGGGAACCTTTTAAAGGATTGATGAGGATTCGTCCCATTTAGGAACTAGGTCTTTACCTAATTTTTCTTGAAGGTATGTTGAAAAAAAAGGCATAGTTTAAGCAAGAGAGAAAGATGATGTATCTATATCTAGTGTTCTTGTAGGAGGAATAATGGAATATGTTCCACCACATTTAGTAATCCAAATGAGATTAGAGGAGAGAAGAGTCACAAAAGATGGCGTAGGCTACCAAAAATACAAAAGGAAAAGAAAATGAATGACAAAACCTCATTGTTTCAAAACCAAGGAAGTGGAGATTGAGGGCATTCATCAAGGTTATTATTGTTCTCATTGTGAAAACTCCAAGAAACTAGTGAAGCTTGTATAATCTAGCATTAGGCATAAGCAAGCTCAATCCATGAAGTATGTAGTGCACAAACAGATGAGCGACATCACACCTAACTTAGGGCATTCCAAAGGCAAAGATTCTAAAAATGCCAAGATAGTTGACCTATACTTGCATGTTAATGAAATTATCGCTTCTAATAATGGAAATCATTGAGCTAACCATGCTCTCAAAATTTTGAGACAAATGGAAGGCAAATATGATGCCTTCATCAATTAATTCTCACTTCAAATAAAAGAGGGGGAATGCAAAAAGAGACAATGTTGAAAAGGAAGCCTCATATGTTTCCATTGCAAAAATGGAGGTCAAAACTCCTTCAAACCCCAACAACCAAGAAAATGAAGCTTAGGAATGAACTCTAGGTTTAGCATATTCCCATTTGTTTGTATGAAGAATATTTCTTTCGTTAAGTATGTTTTGAGTTATGTGTTAGCTAGTGTAGTGACTATTTTTACAATAAATGCTATGGTTATTAACATTTTCATTTTTCAAATTTTACTTTAGAATTATGATATATTTTCAACTAACATTAATCTAAGTTAAAGTTAATGAATCCTTTATTTTTTTCATTATATTTGAGATTTAAGCGACCCTAATTCCAATGTATCTCACCCATTCAAAGTGATGAATCATTTTATTATTTTTTTGTATTTGAGATAAGTAATCTTGGTTATAATGGCTATCACTCTAGGGGAGGCAGGAGCGGGAGGGATCCTTATAAGCCCCGCTGAAAAAATAGTGACTAAATTTCCCTAGGGGTTAGGAACAACTACCAACAATATGGCGGAGTTCCTTGCACTGTGGAAACGATTGGAGGAGGCTAAAGAAAATCAAATTCAAAATATTTCGATATATAGAGACTCATTGATTGTCGTCTGCCAAATGACTAAGGCCAAAGGTCTAATAAGTTCTTCATCTCTCCCTATGGCACATAGAGCAATCAATTCAACCTCACAAATTGAAAAGATTGAATTTCATCATTTCCTTGAGTAGTTGAATGCTGGAGAATATGAGCTAGCTAAAAAAGGCTCCAATTTGGGGCAAGGGGAACTTGAAATGGATAACATTGTGTGTGTATGCCCTATCCCTTAGTTCTCATGAACTTTGCAAAACATCCAAAGGTTGTTTGGGGCTCGCGCGTTCATAAGAGACATAAGTTTGATCTTTGGATCATCTCCCATCAAAGGCTAAAGGGCATGGTGAATTCCATTATCATCTAAAGGATGGGTACATGGTCATTTATTAGTTTCTCCTTATGCCAGATGGTCGAAACCTTCAATTATGTTTTCCAGCAATCACCAAATCTTCAGCCTATTTACTTTTTTTCATGTCTTATTAATTATGACCTCAAGTGCCTAGACTCTCTAATCATTCTGAAACAGTGGTGTCTTTTTTTTTAAGTATTTATTGTTCAAAGTCTTTGGTTTTTCTATGATGTGTTGTTTTACGAGAGAGATACCCTTACTTTCTTTAATCGTTACATCTCACTTGGTGGAAGGTGGTTTGGTTCTCCTCAGTTATGATGAGGATAATCTGATATGGTAAAAAGAATTTATGGTGACCCAACGTTGCCTCCTCCCTTCTGTCATTCCTTCATCCAACCAATCTCTAGTTTATGGAGTTTGATCTCTGGTGTTTGCTTGGTTCGTGTGCTAGCGGGGACCTCTTTTATATATTGATCCCCAAGCGTCCCCATAATGGAATTGAGTTTCAGGTTTATGTGTTTTTTGTTACTTGTTCTTTCTTCTATTCTAATCAGTGTAATTAGGTGTTTAGCTCTGGTTTTACTATGCCTAATCCTTTTGACCCTCCTGAAAATAATGAGGTCTACCTAGTTTTGGACAAGCTATTGGATGCTTCGCATGTGTTGCTTGTTTCCATTTCAAAGTTAGAAGATATGGTCGAACGACAGCGTATATCATTATGTTTTTAGAGGCCAAATTGATCCATCAGCAAGTCGATATGGAACAAAAAGTGGATGACCTCAGGAAGGAAATCCTTGCTCTCAGTAAGCATATAGCGGCTATGGAGATATATGGGATTGGCACTTCGTCGAGGACCACGGGTGTTGATTGTACTAGTGGTGCAGCTAGAGGTAAATGAGCTTGTTGTCTCAGGGGTGACGACTCCAGTGGGACCATTTGACTTTGTTCTAATGCTTTGTCTTTTTGTGTTATATCCTAATTATATTTTGTCATGAGACAATGTAAATTTTGTTATATACTCGGAAGGTTTTGTAGGGTTTATAGTGCCAATGTATTTAAGATAATATGGAACTACAATCCTAGGGTCTGCAAATTTTTTGAATATCCTCTGAACAACAGAAATTTTGTACTATATAAGTTATTTAAGGGCTTATGGTCCCTAATCCAACTTTGTTAATATAAAATGCCTAATCATTCTGTTTAAAAAAAAATGGGTCTCACTCTCTCTTAACTTGTCTATTTCATTGTATATGAATAAAATTTATAACTTATAAAAAGAGATATAATCTATACACTTTCGCACTAAAAGACCAACCTAGTATGGAAGAGATGTTGTAATGTTGTGTAAATATTTTGACTCAAAAAAAATTGCTAGCAGTTTTTAGACTCCGGATTTTGATAACCTACGGATTTTATTTGTAATTTGCTCATATGTTATATAGGCTTATAAACTTTTTAAAATTAAAATTAAAAAATTATAACAGACTAATGTTTATGAATATTGTTACGGTAGTTTAGGTAAAATTGAGGTCATAAGTTGGTTAGGAACATTGACGACACTAGGTTTAGGAAGTCGCGAAGCTCACTAGATCATAGGCCAACACGTCGTATCAAATCGCAATGATAAAGTCTACCAATGGCAAGTCATGTAGGCTATAATAACAAACAACAACAACAACACCAAGTAAGAAATTCTAGTGTTATGGTCGCTCATAGGCACTGTTACTCAAGTTTCATAAAATAAAGACTTTGGAAGTAAGGGTATGGAGGATGAGCATGGAGGCGAAGAACAACATTAGGGTTTCTTCACTCTACAACTTTTTGGTAGCCACTAATGTAGTAAAGAAAGAAAAATACCAAATTTTCCTCGAAAAAATTTAATGGGAAGACATCTAACCTTTGGACCCAGGGCCTAGATCTAGTGGAATAAATGAAGCAAAGCATTCAAAATAACCTGGGAATACCAATAACTCTTCAAGTTTTGTTATATGGAAGAAAAGTGCTCCAAGATTCTTTCAAGTTGAAAGATTATGGCATGGTAAAGGATTCCACCATAATATTAAATCTATGGATGCAGGTTGGAGCTACAAGTCTCATAAACCCTAATACAGGTTCTAGAAACCCTAATGGATCAGTCTTATTCAAGGATGTGGTGAAAAGGGAGGCTTCCATTCTTGTAGATCATATCCAAAATATGTCAAGACCATACAGTCGAACAAGCAGAAAAAGCACCAGCGATGGACATTAAACCCCTAGAGGTAAAATTATTTTTTGCTGATATACAATCTACGACATTAATTTATAAATTTAATGGCTTATGGCCGAAAAATGAAGTTTTAAATCAACGGGTTTTTCTTTTTAGATACTCAATTGTGAACTTTACTTATGTTCCAAAGGTTTCTTCATAGTTCAATTTGACACATAGAAAGCCAGGGAGCAAGTCCTAAACTACGGGCCATGGTTTTGGGGTAGAATTGGGCTCTTTATTACCCCATGGTTCCCAGAATTTAGTGCCAAAAGCACAGTGATCACTACAATGCCATTATGGGTGAGATTACCTAATCTCCCTCTACCTTTTTGACACCATCAAGCCCTTGAAGATAATGGGAATACTCTTGGAAATTTTAAAAAAATGGACACAAGTCTCTTTACATTTGGTATAATTTGTGTGGAGGTAGACCTTAGTAAAGGTCTACATGATCGTATCCATCTAAAACATGAAAACTTTAAGTGGATTGAGGTTCTAGATTATAAGGATATGGCATTTAGATTCCAAATTTGCGTCTAAACATGACACCTACAGAATACATACCCATAGACAAAAAAGACCCCAAAAAATAAAAAGAGGCAAGCCCGTAATCCAAAAGGATGGTAAGTACCTTATAGTTATGAGGATGAAGTAGAAGAGCTTATGGAAAATACTCAAATATGGATGCTCAGGTAAAACATGGTAGGTAGGTAGACGAAGGAGTTGGGGACTAGTTAGAAATCATGACCCATATCTAGAAGGGTACATAATTAGCAGAAATCAAAGCACTAGAGCTAAAAAAAGAGGATACACTCATCGATAAAGGATCAGCGGCTATAAAAAGAACCAATGTATCTGAGAGTTTGAATTCATGTAAAGAAGTCCCTGTGGAGGAAGGTGGAAATCAACTGGCAATAGTACCAGTTGGTCTCAACCATGGGGTTTGGGAAAAAGTTCAAAAAAAGAAAGACAAAGGGCGAAGTTAAGTGATTATTATCACACATAGTCCCCAACAAAATTATGTATATATATATATATATATATATATATATATATATATATATATATATATATAAAATGAGGTCATCGAGTCAATTTACCGTTAGCAATTTTTTGGCTCTAGGTTTTAACAACCCATGGTTTTGCCAATTGTGTTCTTATGTAATATAACCTATTTAAAGGCGTGAAAGCTCCTTTGTAATTTTCCTTTGGGCCATAAATGATCACCGAAATAAATTGGTTGTGATATCCCTTAGCATAAAGACTTTAATATAATTACTTGTATATAAGTTGATTTTTGAAGTTAAGCATGCTACATAAGAAAAAATATACAAATATTTAGTTATTAGTAATCTTAGTGATAATGGTTGATGTTAGTCTTTACGTTTTATTTTAGTAATCTTAGTCTTTATGTTTTATTTTATAAATAAAGATAAACTCGAAACTATGGCTAGGGACATATGGCTGGAAGAGGAAAAAAAGGTTGTAATTGTATTTTGAAAATAATTTTTATCTATCAAAAGTCCTAGGCATCTAATCTGGGTGACTAGATTTAATTCTGAAAATTATTAAATGGTCATTTAAATGTTTCCTAGAAGACAGGAAGTTGTCTTCAAAAGTCGGAAACAAAATCTCATAAATGAACAGTTAACTACCTACCCCTTGTTGATGAGATGGAGGCAGTTAATAACCACCCAAAGAAGTGGTAGATGGATAATATCTCTGAATTCTCTTGTTTGAGGCTGATTATTCTTAGAAGAAAAAAATAGCAGAGGTTGATGAGAACAGGGAGTTCAAACAGAGAAAAGTTTGCAAGCCTAATTTGCTCGAAGGGGGAAAAGCTTGTGTTTGGCTTTTGTCAAAGCTGGGAGGAGCCTAGTATCTTGCCATACATTTTCGAGAAACAATTCAAAGTCGGTATGTCTGACTCTATTCTATTATGAAAAAAAAAGCTAAAAAGAGTTTTCTATTTTAATTTGTACTTGAATTTCTAAAAAAAAATAAAACAAAACAAAACAAAACAAAAAAACAAAAAACAAAACAAAACAAAACAAAAACAAACAAACAAAAACAAAAACAAAAACAAACAAACAAACAAAAACAAAACAAACAAACAAAAAAACAAACCAAAAAAAACAAAAAAACAAAAAACAAAAATTGTATTGTTTTGTGAATGTTAATTAGAGGCAAAAGTTATAACAAAAGTGTTATCTTAAGAAATATGGTGTTAAGAATAATACAATATCATCACATCCTGATGATGAGCCACGATGGATGGCTCGAAATGTCAATTCAAATGATTATCGATGAGAGAACTCCGGAAGAAAACTACACACAAAGTACAAATCGCAGAAGCCTCAAAACAATAAGAATAATACTTTTGAACAAAAGATGTTTTGCTAAAAAATGGATTTTCCTTATAATCTTACATGTATACATTTTGACATTGATAACTGTATAAAAAAATTAGAATATTAATATTATATATTATTATATATATGCAAAAGTATATATGTAGACGATCCAAAAATATAAACAATATTTATTATTTCCTTCTCTATGAGAATTTGTGATTGCTTAGTTAGTAGAATCAGAGTACATAGAACAATTGGCTCTTCGAAAACTCTAGGATGAACACGAAAAAAAAAAGTATGAGTAATCATTGTAACTCACAAAAAGCACACACATTAAATGCTACAACTTTCCAAATAATATCATTAATACTAGGTAAAGAAAGAATTAAATCTCTTTAATAGAGATTGTATTAATGTAGTAACAAAAGATAACAACAAGAAAAAGAAAAAGAACTAAGATGACAAAACATATAAATATACAAGTGTAAACATACGTTTCAAATATATTGTAGAATATCAAAATAAATACCGAATAAACGTCATGGGTTAACTTCTGATGATCCCTTTTGTGGAATACTATGTTTTCCATCTTATCTAGAAAAATTTGTACATATTGCTCCAGCGTCCTCAAGCTCTCATGATGTACTATATGTTCATTATATATCTTATATAATATAATTTAGCTTTTTTCGCTCTGAAAAAAACTTCTAATGATCCAAGTTACAAAATATAAGAAACAATTATTACTAGGAAAGGATCCTTTATAAGGAACCTTCCACAAAAAAAACTAAAGAAGGAGACTATATTTCCCAAATATGGTGGATCCATAATTTTAAAAAAATGGTAGGATAAATAGAACCCTACAGTAAGTTTGTAAAGAGAAGAGAAATAATTTCATATTTTGTTACTAATCCAAAACAATATTGAGCAACTCATCGAAAACTTCGTAGCTTTAGACACAAAGAGCTAAGCATAAAATTGAATCAAAAGGTTGAAGGTCTAGGGTTTATCTGAGAGGAAAAAGAAAATCTGTCAAACAATTTTTTAGGACCAAAAAAAAAATGTATAAGTTGTAGGGTCTTTACATTGTTTTTAGTGACAAGAACACACACACACATATATCAAACTAACTTAGATCCATCTTATCTCTAAATTTATTAACTAAGAGGGATTGAATCTTTCGAGGTGCAAATATTTCTTAGAATTTTGCACTAAAAAAAAAGGTCTACACCTTTAGAAATTTGATCTCCAATGCTTCATAAATATAGAGTTAAGATGAATCTAAACTGATATATAATGGCATAGTCTAACTTATAGATGAAATAAATTTTTTCACTAGAATCCGACGATACAATTTCAAGCAAGAATATGATTTTTTGTTGTTTAAAATGTTTTTTTGAATGCATAAATGGATTCAACACCCTGAAAAACCCATGGGGAACTCAAATTCTACAGATTAAATAACTTAAACTAAAGTTTTTAAAAATCTCTAATGGATTTTGGTTAAAATTAACTAGGAAAAATGTCGTGAAAAAGGTCATTTCCTCTGTAAGTTAGACTATGCCAATAAAAATATATATGTCATGTATATAGATGAAAAAAATAAAGCAAACAAACAAACTTTAGCATTTAATATATAAAGAAAAATAATTATTTATTAATTAGTTACCTTTCTCTATAGTTTGGAACTTGTGTAATAAATAGATGTAAATATTTTCACTCACCAATTAGACCCTCCATTGTAACACCTCCCTCTCAAAATTATCATGCTTACAATTTTTTTGGTTTATCTACACTTATGTAAAGGTACTTTATTCATCCCCTGTGGGGTTGTTAATGCAGATTGGACAGAGCTTGGGTCTATGTGCCTACCACCCTTGGGTAGTCACGCACTCATTTAATTCGGGAGTATGTGGCATCTCCCTCTCATGCATGAACATGTTAAAATGTTGGAGGTGGTTTCAATTGATGGTGTGTTATGAGAAGGAATGTGCGAGTGTCGAGGTTTATTCGTCGACCTCATATAGCATGCTGTTGGTTTTCTGGTTTGGGGGGCTCTTCTGGCGTGTTTTCTCCGAGGGATTTTCCTGTGGGGAAGGGACAATCATAGTTCTTCCCTCACGTGTTTCGTGAAGGCGGTGTTCTAGACCCGAACTTTTCAATAGGTGATTGGGTGGAATGCTCCTCCTAATGGTCTGACAAATTGGGATTGCAAGTTCTGGTTCCTTGTTTCGGCTCTGGGTCTCGAGGAATTGTTTTTTATTGTCCTTCTTTTTTTTTGTCATGTCATCGTTTAGGGTGTGTCTTTCTGTGTCAAAGCTTGTTTATAGTTTTAATATTGAAAATCTTCTATTTGCATGGTTTGGGCCTTGGGGTTTTGTTTATCAGCTCTATCTATGTTGCACCACGAGTGTTTATGTAGTCGTCTCTTTCTCTATCGCGTCATGGGTAGGTGGTGTGGGTGGTCTCTTGCGGAGTGTCATGCTGACCTCCTAAGGTTTTATGTTGGAGTCCAAGAGTTGTGTTTTTGTCCTTTGGTTCTCGGTTTGTGGCTGGTTTGGGGCCTGGAAGGGGTGTTGTATGGGTCAAATGATGGAGGATTGTCAGTTTGACATGGAGTTTGTGTCGCCTCCCATTTGTGCTATCAGTCTCCTTTCCAAGTACAGTTTATTTGGGGTTATTGTGACGACATAATGTGTTGGTGTCCTGACCTAGTCGAAGAGAGAGTTTGGTTTGTTTGTCATTTTGCAGGGAGGGGAAATCCATATAAATATCTCAATCAACCCCTTTTCGAATCTAACATGCATCTAAGGCAACGTCAAAGAAGTAGAAGGGGTGGCAGAAGTGCTGCTCAGTCTGGTTAGAGGGCCATGAGATTGTTTTCCCATGAATTGGTGACATCTTATTTTGACATTGTCCCTCTGGATGTGCATCTGGAAATAAGAGAATTGGAGGTGAAAGTGAGTGAGGAAAGGAAATTATTGTCTGATTTAGAACTGCTTCAAGATTTGAGTGGATGGGATCAAGTTTTGGGACACATCCGAGGTAGGAAAAAACAATGCTTAAATTTAGTGGCTATTCATTGTCAAATGAAGACATTATTGGGCTTAATTCATTGAGACAAACAAAATTGATAAATGCAACATATTTTCATCCCTAGAGGATGTTAAGGAACTTGCACTTCATTGTGTATGGAATTGATGCCCACCTGAGACATGTTGAAAGCCATGCACCCTGCGAGTCGGAGGGTGGTGGCCATGGTGAGTCGCCTGGTTCTAGTGTTCGTGCTCCAACAACAGTCTCCTCATCTGACGAGAACTAGCATTGAAGGGTTGCATCTTTTTGATGGTGGTCGACTCCCTAGGTGGCGGTTTTCGTGGTCTAATTTATCCCAGCGTGAGAAATTCTCCAGAGGGATTATGGTGACGTATGGTGTCGTGGCCTAGTGTTTGGTATGATCGCGTGTTTTGGTTTAGTTATGCTGATGTTTTTTTATGACATCAAGTTGAAATGTGTCTCTTGTTACGCTGATTCAAAGAGTTGGATTTGGTCACTCATGTGCCGATTCGGGAATGTCATGTTTGTTGGTTTGCCTATGTATTTTTTGTGGATAGCTTGTAAGCCCAAACATGTAGTGTTTATGTAAAAGTCGGTGTGTCAATAGCCAGTTTTGGGTTTATTTGAAGAAGGTGGAATGTGGAGTTCCTCTTTTTGAATTAACTTTAGGGAAAAATTTAGGGGCGAAATTTCACAAATGGGTTATGTTTTGGACATTTTCTAAAGAAGAAAAAAAATGTGATTTTTTTTTTAAATTCACTTATTTTTTTACATATGTGTGATTAAATGGATTATATTCACAAAAAATTACCAAATTTAATTATGAATTACATGTTTTTTTATTGAATATTTGCCTACATTCTATATGTATGAATTTTTAAACAGAATGGTCACCCGCAATACTATATATAGGAAAATATTTAAATCCTTAAAAAATACCCTTAAATTTAACTCGACTCACACTAGTTTATCCATGTATCTCTGCTTTTTTTTATTAATACAAAGCACTAAAATTTACTAAAAAAATACTATTCATAATTTTTGTGAATGTTTGGACTTTGAATTGTTATGAAACAAGTGCTATGTAGTAGCTAGTACCTGTCGCTTAGTTTAAATATAGTTAATTGGAGTATGACAAGCTGATAGAGTGTGAGATGATCAATTAAAAGCTTCATAAAAAAAAAAAAAATTAGAAATGAAAGCGAAAAAATGTTATTTTTGGTGAGCACCCCACCCCATTGGTTGTAATAAAGCTTTATAACTTTATTTTTTTTTGCAATGTTCGGTTCAAATTTGTATGGAGAAACTTTGTTTCAGTTCAATGAGATGTCAATTCCAAGAAACTTGTTTTGCACAACCAATTGTCTCCTACAAAGTTCATGGGAATTGAACATGATTGATATAGAGTTTAATGCAATTGTGTTTGTGGTAGTGAAGGCATGGGAATATGAAACAAAACTTCGATTGTTATCTCTCAAATGACGTCTCTTTCTTTTGAAGAGTGAAATTGAGTTGGGATGATTTATAATTTGTGATTTAATATTAAATTATTTTTTAAATTAAATTGTAAAGACAAGTTAATTAATATTTATGAATAATTTGTAATAACAATTTTTTACCATTATTTTAATGACTAAATTATAACTAGCACAATTATATAAATTAAATCACTAGTAACTATAGATGTATATCAAAACACTTAGTTTCTAATCAAAATACTTAGTTCCTAAATTATAACTAGGATAGTTATATAAATTAAATCACTAGTAATTATAGATGGATATCAAAACACTTAGTTTCTAATCAAAATACTTAGTTCCTGAAATATTTGTATCCTTAACTTAAAAGAATTCATTAAAAAAAAATATTGAAATAAACAAAATATATCATTAACCCTTTTCAAAAAAATTCTAATATTTGTGATTTAGTATTAAATTGGTTGAATTGGACATAGTCACTTTGAATAAAACTACGAATATTATTGCAATAGATTAAACCCCTTTAACAAAATTCACACATTAACTTTTTGCATGGTAATTGAGACCAATCTTTTGTGTTTCGTTTAAGGAAAGAAGATAAAACAACTTTAAGAAACCAATTGAAACAAATGAGAAATTAAAGACTAACCTCCCAATAAATGTCGAGCAATCTCTATCTAGTTGAAACATAATATGAAACTTCAAAGTGGGATCCTAATAATACCCCAACTGGGATTTCAAATCCTTTGACCTGCGATAACATCATAATTTAATCTCTATCTACTTGAAACATAATATGAAACTTCAAAGTCTCAGATGCGGGTGTGTAACAAGTTAATCTGTACGAGGGCGGCTTGGTGGGTTGGCGCGTGGCTTATTACCACGGCCATCCGGCCTCGCATGAATCCAACTTTAAATTCTTCAGCAAACAACATCAATGCCGCATTAATGCAGCTCATTCCCCCTCTCCAGCCTGTAATTTCATCTGTTATGGCGCCCCTCTTAAATTTCATTCTTGTTCCTCCCTTGCGCTCATGTCGTTCCAGTGTTGTCGCTGTCCCTCGCTCTCGAGCTAGCCCAGGGAATCGTCTTGCTCTGGAACGCTGTGCTATTTCATCGTTGGGTTTTCATGCTTCCCTTAGCCCTTTTTGCAATTTCAGTTGTCGTTCCTCCTCAGTCCTTCCCAGTGTTCTGCTGTGAGCTCAAGTTCGGCCCCTTTCAGTTCATCCCTGCCTTTATAGTTCGGCTGACTGTTCAGCTCTTCTTGTTCATCTCAACATGCCCAGATTGCGCTCAAGAATGAGTTGCAGGAGAGGATGCTCCTGAGGTTGCGTCACCCACCAGCCCTCCTCCACTACCTCGGACTCCTTGTCTGAAGCCTCAGACTTCTGCTCTGATAGCCATCCCGTCACCAAGAGTGGTCGTGGTTGAGGACAAGGGTAGCACAATACAGCAACGTGCTCTCAGAATTCCCAATCTCACACTGCTTGTTTTCGGTTCCCCTGTACTTTCCGTAACTCCTCCTTCACAGCTTCAATCACCATTGAGCTTTGAGAGGATTCTTCTGGTTCGGTTGCTATTACTCAAGGGGTGTCTATGGAGACGAGGGCGGAGGACAAGCATGGCACTTCTCAGAATGACAATACGCAAGGCAGGGATCCTGGTAGCTCTGCAACCCAGGACATGAACATCCAAGCCGGTCCGAGCGTCCCTGGCTGTGGTTCTTCAGGCAAAGAAGGCCATCCTTCTGAGGATGATGACCCCTACAAATATGGGTGTCGCATTGTTGAAGAGTCGCCTTCCACCTCTCATGAAGCTTAATCAGGTCTGTGTTTATTGGTTTTGGATTCTTTGTTGTTCGAAGATGCTCAATTCCCTCTTGGTTTATAGTCATTACATGTTTTACAATTCTCAGGCTCGAACCTTTTGTCCAATGTTAAATTGTCAATTTCCCCTGCGTGGGTGGCATTCTCATGACACTGTCTTTGGGTCTTAGTTTTGGTTTAAGCTGTTTTTTGAGTCAGATTCCAGTTTTGAAAGGGCAGCGCTTTACTGTTTACTTATATGGGCCCAATCAACCTGTTTTGGTCTAGATACACCTCTGGTCAGTCTTCAACTACAGTCTGAGCGTTTTCTGTTTCATGATAGTTCTTCTAGTCAGTCTTCCGCTAGTCTTTTGGCCAGTGTTCAAGCGAGGTATTGTGAGCATGTTGCATCTCTGGGCTAGACTTCTCGAGGCCACTGCCTCTTTGTAATTTTATTTTTGTATCAATATAGGAGTAGACAAAGGATTTGAAACTCAAGTTGGGGTATTATCAAGATCTCACTTTGAAGTTTCATATATATATATTATATATATGAAACTTCAAAGGTGAGATCTTGATAATACCCCAACTTGAGTTTCAAATCCTTTGACCTGGGATAACATCATAATTTAATCACAGACACACAAAATGAATAATAATATAAGGAAAAAACTTCTTGAATTCAAGAAGATTAATTTCTTGAATTCTTGAATTCAATTTCTTGTTATAAGATCAATTTCTTGAATTTTTGATATTAGAAATTATAAACATTATGCTTAAAAAAAACAAATTCAACAAAGTTAGGAAAAAATTGCTCACTAGATCCTAAAAATTAGTAACTATATATTAATAAAACTTTCTTAATAAAAAATAGGAAATAAATTCTCACAATATTCTAAAAACTAATAACTAATTATCATAATAGTTATTAATTGTAAAAGTTATGTATAAACAAGAAAAAAACTATTATCATTAAAGTAATTGGAATTTACTAAACAACCCATAATAAGATCTCAACCAATTACCTTACAAATAAATATTTTTTCACTGCCTATTAGTTTGCCTTTGACAAAAAAAATTGTGGTTTATCTATAGTTTAACATTAGGAAATCATTTTTTTTATTATCATTTAAATTATATTTTAAATTGATTGGTTGAGCTATTATATTTTTAAAACCCGTTAATTTAATAGTTGCTGAAAGAACAATTTAGTTCTATTCCCCTTTTATTTAATTTATAATTTTTTTTAATTTCTAATTTTTTAAAAGTAAGAGGAAATAAGCAAAGCCTACTATTTTTAAAGGGTTTTTTAAAAGAATTCGTGAAAAAAACTATTAAAAACAATATTAATCTTGATTTTAAAATGATTTGTAATCTAATGATAGCAAATTGTTAATTTAATTTTCTATAAAACAAAATATAAAATTCATAATCGAATAAAATAAAAACAAAAAATCAAAACGGTACGAAACACCTAAACCCATTCAAAGGGTGTGAAATTAATACTTAAAATCTGGGACTTTAACCTCAACGAAATTATAAAATATATATATATTATATAATAAATATATAAATATATATATATATATATATAATATATCACTTTTTCTTTTTTCTTTTTTTGGTTTTATAATAGAAATATTAGGCTAAGTGGAAGACTCCAGTTGGATTATGAATTTAGCTCCCCTCAACATTTGGATAGGTTACTATATTTTTAATATTGGAAGGGTTTGATGAACCGACAGAGGAAGAAAAATAGAGCGTTAGGGTTTGGTGTTTTATGGTTGTTACTTGATGCACATAGGACATTCAATCACTTCAGGTCAATATTCAAATTTTCAGATCTTTCAATGACTAAATGTTTTATTTTTTTGGTGTTTTATGGTTGTTACTTGATGCACATAGGACATTCAATCACTTCAGGTCAATATTCAAATTTTCAGATCATTCAATGACTAAATGTTTTATTTTTTTTAAAACAGAGCGGTATGGTTTCAGATCTTTTAATGACTAAACGTTTTATTTTTTGAATCTTTCCTTTCAAAATTGTCAGATTTATTTATATTTTATGGGGTTGTTTTGATTTTGTCATATGTTGACTTGGAATTCCTTAATTCTCAACATATTGTCAGTCTTTTGATATCCTAGTTATGTGTGTGCGTTGTTTGAATGTACCACCATTGTCAAACATACTAAAAGCCTATTGAAGTAGCACATCCTCATTCAACTGTTGTGCTAAATAACTAAATCGAAACCCAAAACTGTAAAAGGATTCCTTTAGTACAAAAAACAGTGCAAAATTTCAAATCCGACATCTTTACTTATGATATTGGTATTGAAAATTTAGAATGAACAATCAACAAATCCTGCCACTATTTCTATACTCTCCACTCTCTCCACTTTTAAGGACAGAAATAATCCAAGATAAGTCTGCCAAATATAATTTTTGCCTAATATAAGGTATGCAACTCGTGTCATGTGACAAGAAATCTATTCTGTTGAGATTGCTCTCAAAACCTATAGCTCGATATGCCGCTTAGCTCCCACTTAGCTCTCCAAATAAGTTCTACACGATGTTATACGATTCAATTATTGAATCCTTCCAATTTTTTAAGAGAGAAGCACATTATACACACACTTGGATCATGGTGTAGGCTTGCTTCCAAGACCATTATTGTTTATCTTTTATTTATCTTAGACTGTAGCTCGATATACTTCTTAGCTCCCACTTAGCTCTCCAAATAAGTTCTACAGGAGGTTATACAATTCAGTTATTTAATCCTTTCAATTTTTTAAGAGAGAAGCACATTATACACACACCTGGATTATGGTGTAGGCCTCCTTCAAGGACCATTATTGTTTATCTTTTATTTATCTTAGACCAATTACATTTGATTATCTTATTACATTATATTTTGTTTATAGTTCACTGTATAATATATTGTTTTTGAAGTGTGAATATATGAAGATTGTATATGAAAATTTTAATAATTTTAAATTTAATAAATAGAAATATTAACACATTAAAATTTGTAATTGTTAAAAATTGTAATGAGTTATATGTGTTTTTGTGAGAATTTTTATATACTATTAAATCAATAATGATTTTAATTCAATTAAAATATAAACTATTCAATAGAACATAGTTATTATTATTTTTAAATATTATATTTTTTTTAATGATACAAGAATTTAATAAAGGTTATAGAATCTATTCAAAAAATTCTATGAAGACTTTGATTTATTTTGTTTTCCACTTTCTATTAATTAACAACATGAGAACACGAAAAACAAACTCACCTAGATTGCCATAATCTGAGTGTCAATATATTATTTTTTTCTCAAAAATTGGGTAAATCGATATATTAATTTACTTGTTGGTAAAAATTAATTCCATAACTTAAACCTATCATTAAATAAAGTTATATAGTTTCATAACAGTTTCATCTTTCAACAATCCAAATTTCAATTTCCCTATATTTAAATTAAGCGACAAGTACTAGCTACTAAGTACCACATGTTTTATTTTGTTATTTTTTTGTCAAACTTTTATATTAATAATTAAAAATAATTAT